>JANHGN010025557.1:0-17059 GCA_024605025.1 Megaceryle maxima | reverse complement strand
GGGGGAGCGGCCGAGCCGGGAGCCAGCGCAGGGGGAGCAGAGATGGGGCTGTCGAAGGCGGTCTGCGCGGAGGGGATGACGGGCGGCGGGGGCGGCGGGGCGGGCGGCACGAAGTACTCTGCCATCGGCACCGGCTGCGGGCTGCAACGGGAGGGCAAAGTCAGCAGTATGAGGAACAACTGCACCCACCGCCCATCACAGGTACCGATTGGTTGAGTTGTGGCTTGGCTTGCTCTGGACCCCCCCATAAGCTCTGTCCTCCTGGAGGTGGGGGGCTCTGCCAGGGGGGTGGGCTATGGGGCATAAAGTGGTGGGACGGCAGCCAACACCCCAGGGGAAAACAATCCCTTACATCCACCTCATCCCATTATCTGGGATGAAGTTTCCCCTAAAAATGCTCCTGGCTGATTTGGCCTTTGATCTTACCAGCAGCTACAGAACATGGTGGCTGCAGAGAGGACTCTCCTTCCTACATCAACCCAGAAATGGGAGGTCATCTCCCCACTAAACCCCTCTTCCCCTGGGCATCCCTCTACCAGGAGGCAGAAGAAGTCCTACCCATAATCCTTGACTAGGTGAGGTCTCGGCCCGTTGAGGATCGCCTCGGGGGGCTGCGGCGCATGGGGCTGCTGGAGGCGGTTGAGGCTGTTCTGCCGGCTGCCTGCTGTTGGTGCCGGGCGGTAGACGTGCTCCTGGGGGGTGGCAGCCACCAGCACCCCCTCCTTGTGCTCCGCCGGGGCCAGGTGGGACGCTGGGGCCAGCAGCTGCGCAGGGTGGTTGGGGCTCGCCGGGTACGAGTGGTCGGCCGCGTCCGACGCGTAAGATCTACGGCACAGGGAAACCCAATGGTTGTACTCCTGAGAGTGGGCGTTGACTGGGTAGGGGGCTCAGGGGGGTGGGATTTGGGGGTATTTTAGGGTTGAGGCAACAAAACAAAAAACGTCTGCAAAGATAGAGATGTACAAGAAAGCAGAGAGATAGAGGAAAGAAGGTGCACACCAACAGAGCCGAGCCAGTCTCTTCCCTTAGCTGCTAAATGGAAAGCGCTCTGACTTTATCCCACCATCAAGGCTGCTCCTGAGGTTCTGGATGTGACCCTGGGAAGCTGTCCATGAAGCTGCTATGGGTTTATGGCTTATCCCCAACCCTGCTGCAGGCAGCACGTCCCCCCCCAATGACGGAGAAGAAGAGAAAAGCAAAGGAGAGGGGGCAAGCTGAACACGTAGGAGGTAAAACCTGCCTATTATCTGGGGACAGTGATCCTTCCGATGATGCCATGTGATAGGGGGATGGTGAGAACCTGTTATCAGGTCGGAACTCTTTATCATACGCCATCATGTTCCACTCCAGGCGCCGGTTGCGGGCTTTCCTCACTTTCTTCACCTCCCTGGTGGAGTCCTCCACCAGCCGCTGCTCCTGGGAACACACACAAGCCATGGCTCCATCTCTAGCCTGGCTCCTCCAGATTGTGAGTGGTGTCCATGGAGCATCGAGATGCACCCACCGCAGCATGGAGGAGCACATGGGATGCACCAGGAAGGTGACTGTCCACCAGGTCCCTGGCAGCCCCAGCTCCAGCCCCCCCACCCGTGTCCCATGCACTCCCATTACCTTCTGCCTGCGCTTCTCCTTTCTCTTATCTTCTGTTGCCTGCAACATTTTCTCCTTCCATAAGTTGAAGAAGTAGGAGGGGTCGGTATAGAACTTGAGGCCATCCTTTTTGTCATCCCTGGGAGGTGGGAAGGGACAAGAAGGGGTTATTAGCCACAGAAGAAGACATTCTTCCCCTGTGCAGGGGGGATTGGTACAATCACAGCCATAAGCTGTTGTCCCCCCTTGAACTTGTCCAACACAGCAGTCACTACCTACAGCGTGTACCTACCTATGTCAGTGTGGTCACCTATCCCAAGCACGCTACACAATGGGGATGGTGGCACAGCAACTGGAGAAAACAGCCTCTCAGCCCTCACCAAAATGGGGTGCACCCCACAATGTCTTTCCTGGAAATGGCCCCCCAGGTCCCCCTTGGTCCCCCCATGGAGTGATGTGCTGGCACTCTACCTGTAGGGCGTGAGGATGTTGAGCGGCGGGGGCTTGTCGCAGCGCTGGTACATCTCCATCACTGGGTTGGGGATGGAGTTGCGAGACACGACCTGCTGGTTCTGCACTGTGGAGCTCTTGAAGGCTTTCCGCATGTTGATGTCCTGAAGTGAAACTGGGGGTGCGAGAAGAAGATGGGATGTAGGGGTGACCTCAGCCCCCAAAACCGGGCACAGCAGGTGGTGATCTGACCCCGAGCACTTGTCTCCATTGTCTCCCACCTGCTTGCACCTGATTCCCCAGAATAGCCCCAGCCCCTCACCTTCCTCCACAGTGGAGTCCAGCTGTGTCACTTTGATGACCAGCAGGTCCACCCTCTCCTGCAGTGAGTTCATCCGCATGTAGAAACTGTTGGCTTCATTGAACAGCTCGCCGAAGATGTCCTCTGCGTGCCGGCCTGGTAGAGGGCAACACACACCCATCACAGGCAAGGGTGGCAGGCAAGCAGCCCTCTCCCAGCCCATCCCATGGCCCACACCACTCCCAGACAGTTCTGTGGGGCTCTCCACAGCCTTCTTTTCTGGGGAGCTGAGCTTCATCTTCTCCCAGACCTGGCAAAGCGCTGCACAGAGGGAAGGGAGCACAGGCCACCTGCTCTTCTCCCTGCATGAGCACCTTTTTCATCAAGAGTGGTACCAGTGAGAGGCACCAAACCATGGTGGTGCTCATCCTAAAGAGCCTTTGGATCTACCAGGACAGGTGCAGCCAAAAAACATCCCCTGGACGTGCAGCATCACCTGCAGAAATCCAGTGCTGAAGGTGGAAAACAGAGAGCAGGGCAGTGGGCAGAGGGCTATAGCAGAGAGAATTAGCAAATCGTAGAATTGTTTTGGTTGGAAAGGACCTTTACAATCATGGAGTCCAACCACTAACCCAGCACTGCCAGGGCACCACAAACCATGTCCCTCAGCACATCTCCACAGCTTTGAAACCCCTCCGGGGATCACGGGGACTCCACCACTGCCCTGGGCAGCCTGGGACAGCCCTGGACAACACTCAAAGGGAAGAAATTGTTCCTCAGCTCCAACCTAAACCTGCCCTGGAACAACTTGAGGCTGTCTCCCCTTGTCCTGTCTCTGGTTTCTTGGGAGCAGAGCCCGACCCTCCCTGGCTCCAGCCTCCTGTCAGGAGCTGTCAGAGCCAGAAGGTTTCCCCTGAGCCTCCTTCTCTCCAGGCTCAACAAGCCCAGGTCCCTCAGCTGCTCCTCACCACCCTTGTGCTCTAGACCCTTCCGCAACTTCATTGGTCCAGCCCTTCAATGTCCTTCTGGGAGTGAGGGGCCCAAAACTGAACCCAGGACTGGAAGGCATGGTTTGTTTCCCTTTAGCAGGTCTTTTTCTGCAGCTCTCAGTGCATCAGCAATTTCTCAGGGCCTTTATCATCCCAGGGCTGAGCAGAGCATTGCTGACACCTGCAGGCTACAACACCCAGCCCACCACAGCACCCCAGCTCCCCAGGGTTTCCTCCAAAACCACAGATCAAACAGCTCCTGAGACCAATCTGCCGTTGATACCTGCTCAGCTTGTCACCCAGCTCAGCTTGTCACCCAGCTCAGCTTTGTATGTGATGCCTTTTCCCCTGGACAAGGCAGCCATGGTCTGAGCACCCATGGGTGCTGTTCATGGAGCTGCTGGGCTTCCAGCAGCTCCCTAAATACAGGGTTTATTTTTCTGGGGGTATTTTAGAGAAGAATCTAGTTCTGGAGAGGGGGGGAGAGAAGGACCCCTGAAGAACCTGTGCTTCTCTCCCTATTTGAAGTCAATATTTGGCACTGAAATAAGCTGCCCCATTAAACCTTCACAGTAACATCTGCAACGCTCCCATCCTCCCCTTTCCTGCAGAAATCAGCCCCAGGGCAGGAAGACAACGGAGGATTTTGACTTTTTATAGAGAATTCTCCTTCACATAAAGCTCTTAGATTAAAAAGAACAGGTTGGGGTTTTTTAATCTTTATCAGTCCTTCCAATTTCTGGCCAAGTCGAGAAGCAAAGGGGTTCTCAAAGGTTTTCCATCCCCTCACCCCTGCACAGACCAGCTATGGGTGGAAAACAGGTCTTCAAACTGTCACCATGTCCCCACTTTGGGGTTGGCACTGAGCATCCTCCTTTTTTTTATTAGCTGGATAATTCCCACTGAACGAGGAGTGGCTGCAGCCCATTTCTCCAGGATAGAACCAGAGTGACTGAGACATCCCACCAGCATCCCGCCGCCCCGTCCCACACCGGGGTTGCTGCCCCGTGACTTACTGAGGCTGCCCAGCTGCTTGATGATGGCAGCCAGCGTGCTGTTGGTGACACATTCCAGCTCACTTGTCACCCCCTCAGGTAGAGCCCCCCGGCATAGGTGCCGAGGCTCGATATTCCTCTTCACCAGTGGCATGCTGCTGGCGAGCCCTCACACCTCTCCTGGGCAAAGGAGAAAGGAAGAAAGAAAAGAAAATAGCCAGCTTTTGCCATTTGCCTATTTTTTCTCCCCATTTCTTCTGCTCTTTGCCCTGGGGACACATCCTTTCCACACTGGGATAAGGAGGATGCTGCCCATGCAGCAGCAGCCAGGGCTTTTCCATGCAGGGGATGCTCCATGGGTGCAGCTGGATGCCAGCAGTGTCAGGATGGAGATGAGGACCACCCCAGGCTCTGTCCCTACCCTTGTGCTCTGCTGACAAGCCCCCATGGCCAGGAAACCTCTCCCACTTACCTTCCTGGAGCTGTGCTCAACCCAGGAGCAAACCCCCACGTGCCACAGCTTTTCAGCTGACCCCAAACAGCCTCATCCATCCCAAACAGTGGCCAGAAGTGAGCGAGCAGCTCGTAATGGCATTATTTCCAGCTCAGTGCAAAGCTCTCCAGGGTTTTATTTATGCATGCACTACACCGAGGCTGAGCTGCAGAGGCCAGCTTGCCCCTGCTCTCCACAGCATCCCCTCCACGATTTGTTTTCTACAGGGCACAGGATGTTGGGAGATGCCCACACCCAATGGTCTCATCTCCAGTGAGAGCATCTGTGGGAGCTGGCGAGGAAGGATGAAGGATGGGCATGGTGGGGTGTGAGGCTGGGTATGCTGGGAGCAGGCTATCCACTGGTGTGAAGGGTGAGTGGTGTGAAAACAGGCTGAGAAAGGGGGAGGAAGAAAAAAAGGAGTGTGTTTTTTTTTTTAACCACGGTGGTGTCTCCCGGGGCTCTGCAGCGTGGGAATGGGACACAGAGAGGCACAAAGCAGGCAGTGACCCCATGGGCTTGCACAGGGAGTCTAAGGTGACACAAGTGCATGGGGCCTCAGCTCCACTCCCAGTCCAAAGGCAAACTGGTGGCTTTAGCACTGAAATTGCCGCAAATTGGATCCTGGGGTGATAAAGACTGAAGAGCACAAACGGCTTTCCCAGTTCCTGAATGAAGCAAGCTGGATCCCCCCATTTCCCACCCCAGACACTCCCCCATCCACCTCATCTTTCAGAAAAACCTTGTGCTGCTTCGGCAGCAAATGCAAACCAGCTTCCGAGCAGAGCCCTTCATAGCTGGCAGCGGAGGAGCCGGGCACCGACAACAGAGCCAACAATTCTGACCACAGACGGAGCCAGAAATCTGCAGAGTTCACATTTTTTGGCCCCGGGAGCATTAGACAGAACAGTTCCCCATTGATAGCACCCAGCCAGTGCTCCCGTCCCCCCGCCAGCTCCTCCGCAGTTTTCAAATGCAAATGCAGCTCCCTCCATGAAGGAGTCCAAAACTTGATTCTAAATGATTCATATCGAGCTTCCCAAAGGGCTGATTGTGCTCCTGGATCTCTACGTACAGGGGGTGACCTGCTCTGCCCCAGAGCCATCGGGGTGCCATGGGAAGGACCCCAGCCCTGAACCCTCCTTAGGGTTGCGCGATGTTTTGGGCTTGGAGCAAACTGTGGTGCTTCCCAAAGCCACTGCACGTGGATGGCAGGGCTGGTACTGCCCCTGTCTCCCCCAAAACCACCACGAGTCGAGGTTTTTCTGCCAGTTTTTTTTCTGCTCAGAAAACTGTGATGGAGTTTGCAGGGGAGGCTCTGGGTGGACATCTGCTCTTGGCCACCTACAACCCCCCCCTTCCTGGGTACCCCCTGAACCCCACCCCAGGCTGTTTAAAGAGATGAGCAACACTGGCAGCTTCACTCCACGCTCCCTTTGAGCTGGTTGGATGTCACCCCAAAATCTGCATTCAGAAGCTGAGCTTCGGCACGTTCCTGGGGGGGGGTTCCCCCCGAGCAGTGGCTGCAGGGATGGGAGGGCAGGGGGGCAGAGTGGTTAACGAGCTCCTTGGGCCCAGTAATTAGAACTGAGGAACAAAGAGCCATTCTCAGCATCCGCCTGGGATATGGCCACTGGCACCAGGGGTTTTTTGTCCCTGCGCAGGAGGCCTGGGAGGAATCGGGGCCACCCGCACCTCCATCACCCATGGAGGGGAACGAAGGAAAAAAGGATTAGAGGTCTGAAACTTGTCCCAGCAGGGACACCCTTGAAGAGGGGCAGGAGGTGGGTACGTGGTCTGATAACAGCATTTGAGATCATGCCACAGGAGAGCATCTCTGAAGAAGAAAAATCCCTTTCATCTCCCTCCAACAAGCCCTAGCAAGATGCAGAGCTTGCAGAAAGGGAAACCAAGGAGGAGTTTGGCAAGCAGTTTAGGCTAGGGTAGCCAGGACAGGCAACTTTGGCCAAGCCATGGGAGAAGCTGCTTTTTTAACCTCCCCAATGAATATCTGGTAACAGGAACACAAAGATCAGAAACCCCTGGAATCCCCTCCTGCAACAAGTGCCATCTCAGCCTGCTGATCATCATCCCTTGTGGACCAGTGGCACCAAACCTCTGACTTCTGGGTTGAAAAAACAAACTTTTGATCTCAAACCCACCGTCTCAAGGCCTGTCTTGATTCAGGAGACCAAAAAGAGGATGGGCTACACACAACACCAACTGAATTTCTGTCCTGAGAGGCCCGTCTCACCCAGTTACCAAAAGGCTGTGCATAAATCCTGAGCACTGTCAGCTGGTCCGAGCCCCAGGACCAAGATGCTCAGTTACACCCAGTGCTGCTCCTGCTCATGCTGATATTTCAGGTCATCTCTAAGCCTTCAAGAGGGTGATTTCAGTGGCAGGTCCTCAGACCTTCAAGTGAGGGCTCCCAAGAGCTCAGATCCACTGGGTAAGAAGGTGACTTCCTGGGGCAAGGAAGAGAAGCTCAAACATGGACAGAGTTTGGCCAAGAGCAATTCATTATTTCTTCCATACGTCTGGCCATACTGGAACCTACCAATGATGAGTTCATCATCACCAACGCACAGTGTGCAGCAGGGCCAGCAGAAATCGCTGTGGCACCTCCAGTACAGCCCATCTGGGCATTGTCATGCAACCAGTAAAGCCACATCTGGGCAGCTGCAGGGCCAAATCACCATCCTCCCATGGGATCTATTAGGCCTTGATAACCCTGAGTTGCCTCACCTGGACCCCCACCCCACCCGTGAGCCCAGGAGGTTATTTAAGCTCAGTTGTGGGTGTTAATCCTTCCTTGAAGGATGCTGTTGGTCTTCAGACCTGTTCCTGGCTGTGCTCTGCTGGACCTCACCCCTGCAAGCAGCTCTGAGGTGGGTCCCTCAGGTGGCTGTTGGCACCTGGGGCACGTTCAGAGTTTGGGCTGATCTTCAGGGTGGGTGTTGGAGCTGTGTTGCTGTTTTGTCTTTGTCCCTGTCTCTTTTGGCTTCTGCCTCCTGGTCACTTGATTCTGGGTGTGTCTGGGGCTTCTATCAGACCCCACTGCATTATGGTGACCTTGTCCTTGTGCTGCGAGGAGGGAAGACTTGATCTGGGACAGGTGGGATGTCTGGTTTCTGTGTTTGTGCTCAGGTTGGACATTGGGAAAGGTTTTCTCCCTTGCCGGGCTGTTCCAGGTTTGGTGGAAGGTTTTGATCCTGCTCAGGCAGCCCTGGGCTGGGCTCTGCTGTGAAATGCCAGCTCTGGCACAGAGGGTGGGAACAGGAGTTCCTAAAGCCTTCTCTTGGGACACATGTGTCCATCCGTGTTGGCAATGGATGCTTCTAGGTGGGGATGAACATTTCTTCTGCTGGGTCTGGGAACATCAGCCAGATTATTGCTTACGTGGGCTAAAATCCTCGAGGTTTTGTTGTCTCCTGAGTGGAAGCAAGGAGCCCTCAGCGGGATAATGCCAGTGTCAGAAGGAGGAAAACAGGAGCTGCAGACTCAGCAGGAATTTCCTGGAGGTGGAAGGCAGAAGGAGTGGGACTGATGGGGCTTCCTGGGAACTGCTGCCACGTTATAGGCACACTGCAGGGGTTCTCCACGCACTCATCTTCTCTCCCTAGCTGCTGAAATAGTCAATAACTCTGAGTTTTGCTGTACTGGGGAGTGTCACAGGTGAAAGGCAGTGGTGACAGTCTCAGCTGTCAGGCCAGGGAGAGACTTGCTGCTGCTGATGGTAATGGGGAAGCGCCTGCTTCTCTGCAGCATGTGGCTGCTTCCTGAGGTAGCACAGTGTGGTTTCCATAATATATCTGTCAAACTTCCTCAGCATCCTATCAGGACAGTGGCACTGACCTCCCCCCCTACGCTGCCTGTGTTCTAGGACATGCATTGGGCTGCTCAGCCTGGTCCCCACCATCGTGCTCTCTAATGAGGAGCAGCTCACAGCAGCCAGTGCCTGGGCTGGCTCGCAGCCCTCTCCATCCTGCAATGGGCCTCCCTGTTCCCCCCAGCCACAAATCCCCCCCAACACCTGCTGTGTCCTACCCAAGCTGAGAAGCAGCTTCTCACCTGCTCTCCAAACCAAGCAATGGAGCTTGGAAGGGAACCATGTCCAGCTCACTGCTACTCAAGCAAAGATCAGATGAGATACCCAGGCAGGGGAGGGGATGAAGCAAGCTTTACCTTCTGCCCAAAGAAGCTGATGTCTCCCAAGGAATTATCAGCAAATTGAGCAGAGTATCCCAGAACCTGGAGCTGCTGGTGCTAGAGAACAGCCCCTGCATTCCCGGAGCACACAGGAGGCTGGAGAACAAGCGTTGCCACAGACCACGCCTGCTGGTCCTGGTCCCTGCAGACCAGACTGGCAGTGGGACTTGCAGGTGCTGGCTCACGAGTGACCCCTACAGCTGGCTCCTTCCAGATGTCACCCTTCATTTCAGCAGTCATCACATCTAGCAGCTTAAGTCCTTGCTGGGAGCAGAAAAGCAGCTCTTGGTTTATAAGAGGGTTCAAAAACCAGTGCTTTGTGTCCAGCTATTGCTCCTTATGGTTTTTGCAATAGCTTTTCATGTACATAACTATCTCCTCACCTCCACCGTGCCCCAAAACCCACCCACCTTCTCCCACTGGGCAGGGGATGGGACTGTGACTTGCAAAGCCAAGCTGGATTCCACAGCAGGGTCCAAAGTGGCCTGAAGGATCATTCACGCTCTGGATGGCCCTGCAAGCAGGGACAGGCTGGGTGACAACACAATTTTCAGGTGCTGGCTAATCCCCGTGACAGACGTTTGATTTTTTTTAAGTGCCTGATACCTGCAGCCTCAGCCCCAGTTCCCTACTTCACTTCCTAGTGAAGTGGTGGAGTCTCCATGTTCCCTGGAGGGGTTTCCAAGCCATGGAGCTGAGGGACAGGGGTCAGTGGTGCCCTGGCAGTGCTGGGGGAACGGTTGGACCCCATGATCTTAAAGGTCTTTTCCAACCTAAAAGATTCTATGATTCATATTGCATGAGAGAGGAGAGAAGTCCCCTTGCTGTCACCCTCCTTCACTGGGCCCAGGTGGAACAGAAGGCAATTCTGGGGCTCGCTTTCTGTGGCTGGATGCTGCCCTGCAGAAGAAACGTGGACTGGAAACAGCCATGGCAGAAGTGAGCAGAGATGGCTGGGAAGGATGTCCATGTGTTGTGCACCACTGGCTCACAAAACCAAATCAGCCACTGAGGTTTCATCAATACCTCGCGTGATGGTATCGAAGCGCGGCTGGATGGTGTGTGATGCAGCAGCTGAGCTTGGAAAGGTGGCTGAGGGAAGCCTAAGGTACAGCGTGTCAGCCAAGACAAACCCCACGTTGGATTTGGGTAGAATGTGCAGTGAGCACAGCGATTCCAAACTCCTAAAGACTGAGAGTTTGGGTCAACCCCTGCAGCTAAGCTCAGTCCTGAGCCAAGTTTTGGGGCCAGTCTGTTTGTTCAGCCCCTGCAATCAAAGCCCTTAGCTGAACTGGGCTCCCCAGGGCACTGCTGAGCTCTGGGGATCAGATGCTGCCAGGAACTGGAGGCTTTTGCAAGGGAGTCAAAGCTCTGGTCAGATGCCAGGAGCCAGAGTAGTGCAAAAACCCAAAGCGGGGTATTGAAAATCTATTATCCTTGAGCAAAAAGCAAAAGAAAAGTTTACAAATGAATATCAAAAGAGCAAGAAGTGCCAGATCTCTCCAGGACAGCAACTTTGTGTTTTGGCACAGGCACCCCAGGAACGATGAGGTGAAGAAGGGCTGCTGGGGCAGGAGGGAGGAGGAGACACAAGGCAGTCACAAAATACTGAAAGGAGCCAAAAAAAAAAAAAAGCTGACTCTGGAATCAGGAAAAGCACAAGAGGTGGAGGTGACGTGCACCTGGGCTCATAGGTTCCTGAAGGAGCTTGTCCTATGGAGCTTGGCAGGACAGAGCTGGTACGGGAAAGGGCTGGGAAGGATCTCCAGGGTGTGCAGAATTCTTGAGCAGATAGAACTCAGTGGTAGCTGCAAAAGCAGCAGGTTTTCGAGCTGCTCTTTTGTAGAGCTCTGCTACCAAGCGTGCTGGAAATTGGTGCAGGAGGGTTCAAGGAGCAACAGGATGAATCTGCAGAAGACAGACAGGGCCACCAGCAGCTACCTGGTAGCTGAGGGGCAACCTCTGGCTCAGGAGGCCCTAAACTCCTGCTTTTCAACCTCAGATATTTGGCTGATGTGGGCCAGGAACAGCCTCAGGAGGTAAAGCAGAGCCTGTAGCCTCTAGGGGCTGAAGTTCTGGGGAAGTGTCTCGGGGAAGAAAAAATAAATCAACCAGCCAAAACTGTGCAGGCAGCTCTTGCAATGCAGAGAAACCTGCTTGCTAAAGCTGGACCAGATCTGCTGATTTACTTCACACAAAATGGAGCGTGATCTGCACCACGAGGACTCGTTGCTCTAATTTGCAGAATGCATCTGCCGACCACTTTTTAATTTGTTGCTTGCCCAAATCACTGAGAGTGCCACCAGCATGACAAATGTCATTGCTTTGTGTGAAGCTGATAATCACTCCAGAGCTATTCTGAAGGTTAATTAAATATATTAAAACTGGCTGGATCTCGAGCATTCCCTTTGCTTAAAATAAACCAGAGGACAGAGCTTCAGTGAGAGTAAATTCTCATGATTGCACTGAGGCTGATGGGCATGGGACAAGAAATGCTGCTGCCTGGCCTCTCCTTAAGACCTCTGCACCCTGGAGTCTGGTGACAGAATGTATCCCGAGTGTGACTGGTTAGCACATCTCATGGCAAAACATCGGGGACTGAAGAGCTCCAGGGTGTGGGATGGTGTTTCTGGTCCCTCATTTGCAGGCTGTCAGCTCAGGGGAGGCTGGAAGCTGGACCTGTGGGCTCCCTAAGCCTATGGGATCAGGGCTGAGACCTCTCAATTCATTTCACAAGTGGCACAGGGGAATAGTTGCTGCTGGACAAGAATGGATTTCAGCTGAGCTGCAAGCACAGGGAAAGGGTCAGGACCTCCAGCCAAAGGGAGGAGGGAGCTGGATGTCTGTCTGGCCCTGGGGCAGTGCCACATCACTCCCCAGATCTGAGCAGAATCAGTGCCCTGTGCCCCACTGGGAAGGCGCATCGCCCGTCCCGGCTGGGAGCGCTGCCCGCACCTCTCCTCCGGTCCATCTGCAGCTCTCCTCCTCTGCTAACTCAGCCAAAGGCAGCTCTACCCCTACTAAAAACTGCCAGGAGGCTTCAGCGAACCAACACTTCACAACAAAGTGCAACATAACTTTAAATCACAGCTAAAAATATTCCTGAAGTGTTTTATTAGTAAATGCCACAGGATTTTTTTTTTTCCTTCGTTCTCCCCCTTCTACTGCAAAATGTTTCAGCTCTAGGAACAGCACTCGACTAAATTGCCTCTAAATCACAAACGCCTCTGAAGGCTGAGCTCTGCAACACCAACCTTCACCAGAAAGCCTGCTTAGGAGGATGCCATAAATGCAACTGCCTCGTTACCTCGGGGTTAGTATAAAAAGCTCGTCCTGCTGTGGGTCTGGTGGAAAACAAACAGGCTCCTTAATTTTTTTTTTTAATCTATGGTTTATCTACTATTCTTTTCAGATTTGGTAGGGTTAATGGTTGGGCTTGAGGATTTTAAAGGTTTTTTTCCCAGCTTAATTGTGTGATTTACAGGTATGCAATTAGCAAGCACTGAAGTGGGTTTTCTAGCAGGTGTTTTCCTTGGGTTTTAGCCGACGTGGGTTTTGGGTTCTGTCATTTGATTTCGCAGAAATGGGGAGCCCTTGGTGCTGGTCAGGGAGCTGAGAGTCACTTCAGGTCCTCCCCATCAAAAAGAAGCTGCTGCCAGCCCCCAGACAGACCCACCACCACCATTTGGCTTCATCTCTGCTTCAGCTCCAAACTAAATCCATGCAAACACAGGGCCCTGATGCTCTAATGCTGAAGGGAGAATGAGGTGGGGGGAAAAAAAAGCGTGGATGAAACTGTGTGATCCTCCTCCATTGCTCTGTGCGTGGCTCCTGTGCTAGGACCGCCTGGGAGCAGTGATGCCTGCCTTGATCTTCAGAGCAACCAGGGCATGGGGTGGTGGGAACAGCAGCACAGATCCTGGCTCTGTTTTGGTTGGAAAAGAGCCTTGCTGGCTCAGGAATCATGTGTTGTTTTTAACGACTCTTTATCACCAAAGGAAAATCTTCAATGAGATTTCCCCCCCCTCCCTTTTGTGCTCAGCTCATTAACTGAAGGATCTCGCTCGCTTGCTGGCTGTTTGTGTGAGCAGGACGCTGCTGAACAAACCAGCCTTTTTGTCCCCAGTATAGAAGGTGCTTTGATAAACCCAGGAAACCCTCAGCGAGCAACAAGGCTCTTTCTGGAAACCCGGCACTCGCTGCCTTGGGAACAGCTGCAGGACCAGCATCTCCAGCCACTCCAGTATGGTTCCCTCCTGGGGCTGCTCCGTGTGCCCAGGCAATCCCTTCTTGGCCTGTGCTGTATGTGCAGCCCTGCAAAAATCCCAGGGGGTCTGGGGGAGAGGGGTCAGCTCCTGCCAGTGAGCTGGTTCCATCCCCTGTGCTCACCGAGAGTGCAGCTTGAAAGGTGGCTTTTTGGATGAGCAGCTCTGAAAAAAGAAAAAAAAAAAAAAAGATTCTTGCTTTTTTTTTTTTTACTTTTAATTTATTTTAACACTTTTGGCTTGAGGGCTGTTGTTCGTAACTTGTCAAGATCTTGGCATCCGCAGCTGATTTGTCATCCACCATAAAATGGAGGCTGAGCATCTTTAGTTCAGAACTGGGCCAAGGGAGATGACAGCTCAAAGCAAAATATGCTTCATCTCGAGTTTTCTCTGTGGGCTTGAGCTCCTCGGGAAAAGAGCGGACATTTGGGGTCTAAGTTGCATCACAGGCATCATGTGGAAGAGCCCTTGGCATGCTCTGCCTGTGCGACAGAAGAGCACGGTGCACGTTAACCTTTGAGCTGCCAGATGAAGCTTTGCTGAACCAACGCTGTCTTCAGCCTCCCCTAATCACCGAGCTGTTCAACCTGTCACAGGGGATGCTACTGAGATTCAGAAATGCCATCAAAATACCCCCTTTTATTTTTTTATCTTTCTCCTCTCCGATGAAACTATTGACCTCTCTTGCAAGGAGATGCAGCAAATGAGGGGTGTGCCCTGGCACGCTCAAGTTTGGGAGATGAATTATTAATTCTGCCATTGCTGAGCTGCCCATACAGCCAGGTCCTGCTCTCCCCCTCCTCCAGCTTGTGTCCAGCAGCTGGCAGCCCTGTGCCAGGTGGCTGCAGACAAAGCAGCCACGAACTATGCTAAAAAGCATCTTAATCCATAGGTGTTTTATCATGCTGACACCCCCACGAGGCAGCAAGAACTCGAGTTTAAGCGATAAAACTGCAAGTAGCTGAATCACTGAGCATGGAGGCCCAGGCTCTACACTCTTCTGGAGGGATGGGGGGTGTGCCTGCCTGCAGTATGGGTGCTCTGGGTTGGGGGGCCAAACCCCGGGGAGGGCACTGAGCTGGGGGGGGTGTGTGGGATGTGTGTAGCAGGTGCTACCAAGATTCTGCTTGGCCCTGTCCTCTCTGCTTTCCCAGTCTCACATCAGGCTGCATGGTGGCCCCCCCCCCACCTCATTCCCCAGCCAGGAGGGGATGAGCCCTGCCCTATGCTGGCTATAGGTGCCTCTCCCTGCACAGACGACTGTGGGCCCAGCTTCTCCTCCACAATGATGTAAAAATGAAAAGCAGTGGTGAAACAGTGGAACCTCCCTCCCGAAAGTGCAAGGATGTAAAGTGATAACCCACCCCCCAGCGCAAGGGTGCAAAGCAGCCAGGTACCCTCCTTTCCACGCAGGAATGCAAAGTGACAGCACCCTCCCCACCATGCAAGGGTTCAAAGAGTCACACCCCCGCCCCCGGCCACGTTGTAAAGTGGTAGGTGCAAAAAGGTGCAAAGCAACTCCTCTTGCCTCCCCTCGCCCCTCCGCCATGCAAGGATGTAAAGAGACCCAGAGCACCATGATGCAAATGTGCCAAGTGATTTGGGGATCCCCCTCCCCTCGATGACAAGGTGCGAAGCACTTTCACCGTCTCCCCTCCATGCAAAGGTGTAAAACGGTGGAGGATCCTCCCACCCTCCCCCCCCACCGATGAATAAGTGCAAAAATAGGACCCTCCCCACGCAAGGCTGCAGAGCAGCTCGGACAACCCCCTCCCAGTGCAAGGATGCAAAGTGCCCCGCACATCCCCCCCATGCAAAGCTATGGGGGGGATGACCCCTGTAAGACAGGGATGCAAAGCGGTGGGAGACACCCCCACACACCCATGCAAGGGTGCAAAGTGCCCGGATCCCGCCCTCCAGGATGCAGAGCGGTGGGGGACCCCCCCCAAAAAGGATGCAAACCCCAAGAAAAAGGGCTGTCGGACCCCCCCCTTCCCTAATGCCCCCCCTGCGAGCTTACACATTTTGGGGGGAAGCCCTCCCACCTTCCCCGTGCTGCATCATTCCCGCATCCCTCCCCGGCTCACCTCCGCCGGTTTGCTTTCGAGGGTGGGGGGTCGAGGGGGGGTGTCCCCCTCTCCGCCGCGGCCCCGCGGGGCTGTGCAGGGTTGCGGCGGCTGCCGCCGCGCTCCCCCGCTCCGCGCTCTCTCCGCGCCGCTCCGCAGTGCGCGCACGGCGCATGTGCCCCCCTCCGCCTCCTCCACCGCCTCCGCCCCGCTCCGCCCCGCTCAGCTCCGCACGATCGGCCCCGCGCACCGGGGCCGACTACGAGGACCCCCAGCTCCCCTATAAAGTTCGATGTTTCGTTTTCTTTTGTTATTTTTTAATGCTAAATACCTAATTTTCCATAGGTTTGCAACCTGGAGGTTCAGACCATCCAGCTGGGAAGCCTTCGGCTGGCAAAAGGAAGAGCGGAAAGGATGCTCCGATGCGAAGGGGTGAGGTTTGCACGTCGTCTTCTCTGCTTTTTGGCATCATCACCGTCTCCTTCCTGCTTCCTCTGTGCCCTGGGATGTCCTTGGGTCTTGCCATGGTCCTGTCCCTCTCGCAGGGTGGTGACCTGAGCCCAAGAACAGGAGCAAACAAAACCCTTGTCCTCCTTGGCTCACCACTGCTGTTGCCAGAGGATTTTTGGTCCTCTCCTTGGTGATGCCCCAGAGCCAGCTCTGGATTGTGCTGAGATGTCATTTGGTGTGAACACTCGCAAGGGCTTTTTCTCGTCATCTGGGGGTCTCTGGCAGTGAGGCTGGAGGTCTGATGCTGTGAACTCCAGAAGAATCCACCAGCCCATGGGTGCTGCTTGGGTCTCAGACCTGATCAAAGCCTTCAGCTGGAGCTAACAGAGCCTAAGCCTGAGGGTCCAGAAATGTCCCCACCTCAAGGCTCTGCCCCTCTCAGGCCACTCCAGCCCATGCAAAACCCTTGCCCAGGCTCTGGCCATGTTCCAGCCCCAGTGACCAGCAATGATTTTCCAGGCTGGCCAGGAAGGGACACAAATGACTCACTCAGGGGCTGGGACTACAGGCTGCTCTTGGCTTGGACACGTGTACTCTTTGCTGGGTAAAAACCTGGCTTGATGGCCAGGCCCAAAGAGTGGTAGTGAATTGAGTTAAATCCAGTTGTAGGCTGGTCACAAGTGGTGTTCCCCAGGGCTCACTACTGGGGCCAGTTCTGTTTAATATCTTAACTGATGAGCTGGCCGAGGGGATGGAGGCACCCTCAGTAAGTCTGCAGGTGACACCAAGTTCAGTGGGTATGTTGATGCTTGAAGGTCAGGAGGCTCTACAAAGGGATCAGGTGATGGGCTGAGGCCAATGGGATGAGGCTGACAAGGCCAAGTGCTGGGTCCTGCACTTGGGTCACAAAAACCCTCTGCAGTGCTCCAGGCTTGGGGAAGAGTGGCTGGAAACTGCCTGGTGGAAAAGGACCTGGGCAGGGCAGGGGCAGTGCTTGACAGCCGGCTGAAGATGCGACAGTGTGTGCATAGATGGCCAAAAAGGCCACCAGCATCCTGGCTTGTATCAGCACTGATGTGGCCACCAGGACCAGGGCAGGGACTGTCCCCCTGGACTGGGAACTGGGGAGGCTGCTCCTTGAATCTTAGGTGTAGTTTTGGGCTCCTCACTCCCAGCAGGACACTGAGGGGCTGGAGCGTGGCCAGAGAAGGGCAACGGAGCTGGGGAAGGGGCTGGAGCACAAGGGTG
>JANHGN010025556.1:0-12252 GCA_024605025.1 Megaceryle maxima | reverse complement strand
AAATTATATATATATATTTAAAGTAAGAAATATTTAACAAAGCAGATGTTAAAGCCTTTTTTTCTTACAATTATGTCCAGTATAGCTGCATCTACCTTGGTATTGCTGTACATTTTACTACATAAAAAAGTAGGTGCCACTGTATTATAAGCACAACAACTCTTACCTCTTCACACATTCATTACTTATGACATTCAGTATTTTTCTAACTCAAGTAATGCCTATCTTCATTGTTTTCCTGGTTTTTCATCATCAACCTCATCCCATTTATTTCATCTGGCATAATTTGCACAGGGTTACTGCAAGGAATTTCAAAGATTCAGTATCATTAAAAGTTGCCAGCTATTCCTAAGAGACCCTTTCTCACACTATAATCTGCTCAAAGAATTTCCAGAACACTCACTCGAAGTTCTATATAAAAGTCAACAACGTTCTTCTATGTTGTATGGTTTCTTTCAGGAATTTAATAACTTTTGCTTTAAATGTTGACTATGGTTAAGTATAAGACCTGTCTTTAAAAGAATTTCTATGTTTATTCATATTGACCATCCTCTTTCTAACGGGCGATTGCAAAGATTCTTTAGGACTGCATTTAATCTTGTTTCCGTGAAATCAACGCAGCAGATGAAAAAGGAAGAAAGAGAGCAGTGGCATCATGCTACCTACGGGACATTGTGTATCATCACTAAGTGTCTGATGGACTGCAGTTTGAGAACCACTGCTCTGTTTAGCCATAAACATGAGTATATATAGACTAGTAGATATATTTAGTGTCATAAATATCCACTTTGATTGGAAATAATTAAATTACATACACTGTTTAATATTAAACTGTCTGGTTTGTTTCCTTTTTCTTTTATTCTTTCTTAAAATTACAAGGCAAATGAGGCATACAAAATTATTCAAAACAAATTTAGGAAAGGATATAAGGCTTACTTTAAGGAAAGGTTATTGATATTCAACAGGGATCTGTCACACACTAATCACAGCATTAAATAGTTTGTATCAAAGCAAGAAGGCAAGCAACTTGCAGACTTGTATGATTCACAAATCTAGAAAATATATATATACATTCAAATGCTGTATCTAAAGCTTGACATATAAGTAGTTCCCAGTGTTCCCAGCAAGAAGATGGCCCTGTACATATATACAAGTTCCTCTTACAGTTCTTATATAACTACACTGACACCAGGTCAGAGTCATCTCAAATAGCCAACACTGGGTTTGAACCAAAATGGGTTATAATTTGAAATTCAGTGGTATTAGGATCAGGACACAAAGAGGCAAAGATAAGGATTTTTTTATTCTCTGGCACACTAAATCCAAACTGTATATGGAAAGAATTTCAGCTGAAAGGGATTCCTTCAAACGGCAGCCACTAACAAGCTACAGAATTTTCTCTGTATCTGAAAAAAATATATCTTGATTATCAAGGATTACAAGAGATGTTGAATTCTCTATCTAGAACAATAGAACAGCTTTAATTTTGCAGGATCACAAGCTGCACTTGTGGTAGACAGATGTATCATTTGCGGAGAAGTGTACCACACAATCTCTTTTTTAAGATTTCTAAACCATTAATGAATTAACACCAGGGATCCCCAAACTTTCTGCTTCCTGCTGTACTGGTCTGAGGTAGAACAGAGCTCTTAAATTGTAAAATAGAAATCTATTATTTTGACCACAGACAAAGGCAGACAAAGAAGCTGTTTTCATAGTGACTTCCTAGAGCACGTTGTCTTTCTGAGTTTGAAAATATGTTTAGTTCTAAACAGCAGCTTCCATACAACTATTTAACATGCTACTTTGCTCAACTAATGAAATACTTCTGTAACAGGACAGTTTTTCCTTCATGACCTTCCCTGTACAGCTGAGGTTTAACAACTACCTTGTTGTCTTGAACTTTTCTATAATGCTACTTTTCATCCTCTTACGGAAAGAAAAAGTTCTGCCTTACCACTTCAAGGCTATTAGATGCAAAAGGAGACCATAAAGGGTTAAAAAGTTTGCTGCAATCTCATAGATCTGTTCTTCAGGCCATTTGAAGCTATGCTCATTTTCTACCTGCAAGGTTTTTGCAATTCATACATGTATCTTAATTTCATAATGCTCATTTATGCTCTCTGGTACCATAGAAACTTGGCAATAATCACTGGGAGAGTTTTTCTCCATTTAGCCTTTTTCAGAGTCAAATACATCTTGGGGAATAAATTACTTGACCTATTGGAATAAAATGAAATTAAAATCTCCACTATTAAATCCTCTACTAATAAAATTCATGGTAAACTTCTGTTAAAATGTGAATCCCTTTCTCAGCCAGAGCCTGTGAACGGCTTAATCAAAAGTTTCCCAGTTTTGCTCCATTATTAAAAAGGTCTTTATAGACTTGCTATTGGAAAGATTACTATAGCAGCGTTGCTTGTTCTCCTATTTACCACTCATCAGTGTGATTTCAAAAATGAGAAATAAGTTGCCCTCTATCAATTTTCAAGCTGGCAAATAACCCTACTATTATATATCCACCATGCAACTTGCTCTTTCTGGCAAGAAAATAAAATGACTGATTTTTGTTGACAGAACAGCTTTTTGAGGTCTGCAATACTCTAAAACTCCAGGCTCAGCTCCCCTCAGAACTGCCCATTCATTTCACCAGGGACAGCAGAGGCAGGCACGCACCTGGACCTCGGCTGTGGAAGTTCAATATCCACTTATTAGATCAATGTAAGCGTCCTTGTATTCAGCAATTTAAGCAACTATCTCAACTGCAGACAAGGATATGTATTAATCCTAGCACCTCTGTTATGAGGGCAATGATCTTCAGGAGAGGTGGGAGACAATGTGGACAAGCAAACGGTGCTAATGCCTTAAGGTGCCTTGGTTGTTTCAGCCGAACCTGAAAATGGAAGTGAAATGCATCAGCCTCATTAGGGAACTTGTACTGTTTCTTCTGCTCTCTTAATTATCTCAAAGAAAGGCATCTCAATGAAGCCTGGAAAATCTGGCAGAGGAGATTAGCCAAAGCTCAAACCAGACTTCTGTTCTGTGAAGTACACACATTTTTAAATGCAGTGCAGACTGTAAATGCCTAAGAGCTGGGGCTCTGGTTCATCCCATTTACATTTAACTTTCAGTGCTAAGTAACAGTAAAGTGTAAAGTACTTCTTATTTGAGACAAGTTCTTTTCATCTTGACTCACTTTAAATTAAAAAAAAAAGTCTTAACCAACCAACAACCAAAAAAACACTCACAGTTAGCCTAATACACCTGCAATTAGCTTAATATGTTTTACATTTTTACAACTAAAAATTCTTCCCCCTAATCCTGAGGTAACGTTTTGCTTTTGGGGGAAATTCCAGCGGAGGCTTCCTTTTATTTTTTATTTATTTTTGCAGATAGTGTTTTGTCTTTGATATAACGATCTGGTTTTCCATGCAAGTTTGGATGTCAACATCAAGATCTTAAAGGGAGTACTTTGTAGTTCTGTAATTTATCTAGAACATTCTGAAATGAAACACATCAAGATAAATGTCATATTAAAATGGGGAAATTCAATCTGCATAACTTTCTGACAGTGAAGCTTATTTTGGTTAGCAAAAACCTCATTAGCGATGGACACTGCTGCTGTCTCAGACAAGTACAAACCAGGCTTAGCAACCCCATAGAAAAATGAGTCTCAAAAAAGGGATTCTCATTGCCACATTGCCTCACGTGCCTCATCAGTTGCAAGCTGAGTCACATTTGTCATTTCACAGCAGCTCAATCCCCTCTCCCACCTGAGCCAAATACCTGTGTTTTGCCAGGTACTGTCACACATACACATCAAGAAATCCTCTTCTGTCAGAGAAATAAATATAACTACAAAACTCAGAAGTATAGGGGCAAACTTTACCATGCTAGGAATAGACAGTGAGAACAGCGCTATTTCTATAGGTCTATTGCAGTTGGATTCCCAGATAAACAGGAGGAAGGAAAATTCACACCACACCTTGTATACTGCTGACTGTAATATATGTCCTTGTTGCCTGGATACCTCCAGCAAATTACTGGGCAAGGGTGCGAGTCTTTTTCCGAGTCAGTATTAAATTAAAAAAATCCCAACCTCCTACTCCATAAGAGGCAAATGCACATAGAGGCTTCCTGCACCCGTGCCAGCTGAGTGCCAGAAAGAGACAGATCGAGCCTCGAGAATTTTAAATCTTGTGGGTTGCCATGCCACGTTATGAACTAGATCTCATACAATTCATCACCCAAGTTGCAGAAAAACAGTTCAAGAACTCAGAATAATGAATTCTGTCATCTCCAGTAGAAGTGTGAAGGGAGAATTATGAATGAACCTTGTAAAAACATGTATGTGGAGGGAGATTGCCTTTCTAAAAGATGAAAGCAGCAGGCTTCTATTTAAATGACCCAATCCTAAAAGAGAGTCCTTTCATTTTCAATTAACTTAAATTGACAATTGAGAGAGGTTTGAAAATGTTGTTGGAACCTGTCAGTTTGATAGATCTCAGTTCTGACATTACACCCAGCATTCTGATCTGGTTTTCAGGGTGTTCTGTTTCAAAACTGAAAATTAGAAATTAAAAATATGTGATTGAATCAAAGCTGTTAGAAGACATTCAAACATCTTAATCCCTTAGCAATGCATTTTCCATATTTTCTCATCATATATAACACATCATTTATTACAATACATTAAAACCTCAGTTATACCTTCCCACAATCTGATGTATTTTATGCTGCAGCAATATTTTCATGGTGAAATTAAATTCTATCACAGCACATATTACCATGTACAACAGGTAACTGTTTACCACAGAAATGAAAACCTCCTTTATATTCTAAAGCAGTCTGTGTTGCCAGCCTACATTACCAGAATACTGCAATTACCTAATACTACATACATACTTCATAGCAACATGATACAACATAGGCAAATCAAACTAATTTGGGGGCTTAATATTAATTTTTAAACACAGAAATAGAAGACTTCTGAACAGTTGAGCCACTTCATTAAATAAAAAATTAAAATAAATACATGAGAGAATATTTCAAAGCTCACCAGCAGGAGACGGAACTTTGAAATGACTGAGAAGTGAGGCAGAGAGATCCCCACATTGAAACAGTCCATTTATCAATTAATAAATGGAGTACATTGCCCCTGATACATGACAGATGTAAAAGCACAATCTGCTCAGCTCAGAGCCCCATTATACCAATATGCAGTCTTAAATCAGTTGTGAATTATCAGTTTTTTATAACAGATTCATAACCCAAATGAACAAAAAGCGAATAAACAAAAAATGCTGGTTTTTTTCTACCACATGGGTTACCTCACTGTGATTTTTTTCAGGAAGTTTATTTCAATTAATGACCTTCTAAGAAGAATTAATATTGCTTAAATGTTTTCTTTCTTGTAGCTGTTATAAATTGATGTACGTGATGCAGATTTGCATGTAACATTGATAACATGCTGGACCCCATTTTTCCACATAAAGTGCTTGAGGAGACAACGTCAACCAATCTCGTGTAGCACTGAGTCCATATCCACATGATATATATTCCGCCGTAAAGTTTGAAACAGGAGCCATATGAAGCATAAGGACCAAGTTCTATTCTTGCACCACTTAAGTTGTTTGGTTAACTCAGCAAAATTAAATAGGATTTGGTTCAGTGCTTCAAATTTGACCAAGCAATACTAGGCCACATCTTGAGGAATGGGAGTAGCAAAGATGTGTTTATACTAGAATGCTTTTTTTAGGGAGGTGGCCGGGAGATGCAGTAAATGTCAGTCATCCAATGAACTTTCTATCACAGCCAGACCATAGGAATCGCATTTTCCTCATTCTACCACCAGTGCTCTTTCTTGGTGGGAGGCAGGATAGAGGGCAGTGGTAGCTCAATGTTGCCTGAAGCTTTTCCTAATACACTGCCTAAGGGTACTTACAATACTCATCTTTGAAATGCAAAATGGTCCTTTGCATTGCTTTAGTTTTACATTACTGCTTCTAAGTACAACATTTTAGACTAGAGGTGTTACTCTAGTTATATGACATAAGCTGCAGAGAAAGTTATGCTTTGTGCTAAGGAAACACAAACTCTGTGTTCTGAGAAATAAGTCAAAATGTGTGAGCTGCTAAAATCAAAGGTAACACCAAGAACAAGATAACAGCATCCTGATCTTGTCCTGCACCTGATTTTTTGGTTTTGTTTTTAAATATATTTATGAAGTGAGCCTTAGGCAGCCTGGTACACTTCAGTAAAAGAGAAGCAGGGAGCTGAGTACTAAGCAATGGAAATAGCACTTTGAAAATTCTTTTTTCCTCTCAGTGGTTCAGAGACTGAAGGATAATCAGAAATGTGAACTGAGTTACAACTGAGCATTTTATCCATTTTTTCCCACAGCCCCTGCTCTTATCCTATGACTATAAAAAAAGAAGAAAAGAATTAAATTACCAAAATAGTGTTCATAATATTTGAAAATCAACCTGTATGTATATAAATGTTTCATATGTCTCCTATATAAGTTCTAAGAACTTCTGTTCTTAACAAATATGGAAATTACCTCGCACTTAGTAGTTTTCTTCAGCATATAAGAGACTCATGGACTTTGAAAGCTGTGTAGCATAGTAAGTCTTATTCACTTATTCAGTTTTAATGAACTCAGCACCAATTAACAAATATGTTACTTCAAACTACTGTCTCTGCAATATGGATGAGAAATCACAGTAAATCCAAGTATGTACAAGAAAAGGCTTACCAAAGGAAGGTCCAATTTAACATAGCCACCGTTTAGTATGGAATAGTATTTACTGTTGCTAATTTGAAAAGTCAGTTTAAAATACGGATAAAGTTGCAACCTACTGTCTACTTAAAGTGTTTGACTCCCATTTCAGTGTACAGACATCCGACTCACAGGTGTGCCATCTGAAAGGCACCCTGTGAAGAGTACACCTGCAGCACTATAAAAGCGCTGGAAACACTGCTGCATCTGCCTGCAAAACTCATCCTTGGCTTGCTTTGCCTATTTCATGGTTGATTTTTTTCTCTTTTATAATTATTTTTTCCCTAAGGGAAGTGTTGGGGTATTGTCTACCATGGCATCCAGCACTGGCCAAGTGCTGTTTCTGGGAGCAGCCCTACAATCACACATCCATCTGCTGTACAGGTGATCATGAGGGAGGGGGTGGAGAAATAAATATGGGAGGCAACACAAAGTCTTTCGGAAATATCCCTAAAAACAGGTCAAAGCCGTGACTTCAACCGCTAAGGGGTCACAAATGCCAGCACAGCCCGAGGCAGCCCGATCGTCGGGGCAGGGGCGTTCCGCGGGGGAGCAGCAGCGCGCAGCGGGGGCTGGGCTGGGCTGCGCCGACCGCCCGCGGCCTCGTCCTGCTCCCGGGACACACGCACACCCCGCCCCTGGGGCCAGAGGCTGCGGCTAACCCAGCGCCTCTCACCGGAGTGCCACGGGCGCCAACACCGGGGGCACGTGACCGGGCGTATTAAAAAAAAAAAAAAAAAAAAAAAAAAAAAAAAAAAAAAAAAAAAAATTTCAATATCCCCACAATCGGCTGCTCTCCGTTTGGCCACCACCAGGGTCAACTTTTCTCACCGTGCGCGTTTGCCTCCTTCCGCCGGCGCGGTGGGCTGCGCAGGACTGTGTCTGTCACTCGGTGGCCACCGGCGCCGCCGGCCCCCCGGGAACTTACCGGCGCGTCCGCCCTGTCCCTCGGCCTCCGGCAGCGCTGTCGCAGCTCAGGGCGGCGGCATCCCTCCGGCGTGCTGCTTCCCCCGCACCCCCCGGCTCCCCGCGGACGTCCCGACGCTAGGCTGCGTGACTTGTTTGGCGCGGCTGGCACCGTCTTTACCCTGTTGCTTTCGCGGGAAGGAGGAGAAGAGTGTGTGTGTGTGTGTGTGTGTGTGTGTATGTGTGTGGGGGGGAATTAACTTTGCTCAATGGCGACAGGGCAGCAGCCGCAGCCCAAGCATCAGATCGATTTACTAAACAAACTGAAACGTGGGTGGGGATGTTAAACAGTAACCAGCAGCCTCAATGAAAACTGAAAGCTGCTGGGGCCGGCGCCAACGCCTGGCCCTGCGCGCGGCCCGCGCTCCGCCGACGGGCTAGCCAGGGGCTCCCGGCCTGGCCCGGGCCAGCCCTGCTCGGTTCGGCCCGGCCCCGTTGTGCTGCTGCTGTCGGTAGCCGTGGTGTTGCGGCGGGGCTTTCCCTCCAGCCCTGATGGCCCCCTGGCTGGCTCCGCGGCAGCGCCCCCCCGGCCGCCAGGCCAGGCAGCGGCCGGTCCGTCGCTCCCTCGGCTGCACCGCGCCAGCCGCCCCACGCCAGGCTGCCACTGCTCTGGTGCTACGGACGGGGAAACCACCCGGCACGCCCTGCTCTGACCCCGGGACGAGCCGGGCCGTCCAGCTGGACGCGAGCGAATCGAGCCGGGCCGTCCCTGCTGCCCCCCGACCCTCAGTCCTCAGCAACACGCGGTGTTTGGTAGCCTTTCGGGAAGGTCGTGACACAAACAAGTATTTATAAAGTAATGTAATTGTCCTCCGAAATTGAACATTCACAGACTCGAAACAATAATTAACGCCTTGCCTATGATATCACCAGCTCACACCCACAGAGGCATCAGGAAGAAATGAAATAATTCAAGGCAGTGAAGGTGTTGTCTTGTCGCTACAAATATAATCCGGGGGGGTGGGCTCCTTGGCGGCGTGAGAGGCTATTTGGCAGATGTTCCACTTTAAGAATGACGAAAGACGCCGTGGAAAGGTACTGCTTGGCCATGGGTGTGTGAACACGCCTGACTCCTGTAACTGCACACCCATGTCAGTGATTTAACGACACTTTGGCATGAGAGGGACTACGCGGTTTCTACACAGGAAGGGAGACTGGGAAAAAAAAAAATGTTCTCTTCTTCCAGTCTCTGAAAGCAGCCGGTGATTGATTGGTTTCCCCAGTGAGGAGATCCGCGAGTTTCCTCCACTTTCTTACCGGTGGTACCTTGCCATTCTGTTTTATCTCGTTAAAATGGCTAATTCCTCATTTCCAGAGTTTGCCCGTGGAAACTCTGGATCCAATTTCTAGGGGCTTTCGATGGTTCCTGGGAGGTATTAAAGGGAATTTTGCTTGACCATCTCTTCCTCCTCCCCCCCCCCCCCTTTAGGAAACAATAATAATCATTGGAAAGAACTGCCCAGATAGCCACAAGGAAGGTGTAAATACATCCAAGGTCCTCCGTTGTGATTTCAAAGGTAGTTTTTAAAAGGCCAGTTAAAACGGCCGAGGAAGATTTGTTCCTGAGGAGCTCTTGCCCACGTCCTGCCGCAGATAAAATACAGCAGGCAAGGGCAGCACTGCTAATCAAATAAACGTTACTGCTGCGATCCGCAGGTGCGAACATCCTGTTTAAAAATTGACTGTCACTTACATGAGAGTTGGCTTTTTTACCTCTCTTCTGAGAATCTCAGCGATATGTCGCCGGCTAATAACCAGGTTTCCTATATGAATAAAGAAGATTGCTCGGAGTTTCTTTGCTGTCTTAATAATGTTGATATACTAAAGCCATGTGGTCATCTCTAGCAACTGTAACCGTACACTTGTATCTGGATGCAGGCAGATTTGATGGAGAAAAGACTCAGGACGTTTTGATTGCAGTCACTTCAGTGCACACAAACGTTGTTACTATTCTTTCTGCGGGAAAGGTACTGCTTCGTGAGAAAACCAAATCGCTTTTAGAAAAGTAAATGTGATTTCTTCCCTGTGCGGGTAATATTTGCGCGTATTTCTCATCACATAAGGCCACGTTTGATTCAACCTTAATGTAAGTAGTGGGTTTTCATTTCGACTTCAGCATTTCCTTACACGGTTTTTATGAAGCGGTTGCCTCTTTTAGTTATCAACGACCTTTTTGAGGAAGAGTGGGTGGCAGCATTGAGTCCCCTTGACGGTCGCCTCGCCGTCAGTGCTACCTTTGAAGCAACATTTTCACGTGTCACCTCCGCGATGAAATCATGCGACCACTCAAAAAGCCGCAGCACCTGTTAAATGTTCCAGCGCCCATGGCCGGGAGCCCCTCGCGCTCCCCACAGGGGTGGGGGTTCCACCCTCCTCCAGCCCTGTCCTTTCCTAGCTCCGCCCCCACCCCGTTGAGGATGGAGCACCGAAGCACTAGGGTATCGGCGGGCACCCGCTGCCCGGGATCCCTGAAAGCACCAGCTGAGCCATTAGGGGCAGGAGATGCCCCTTTGGTTCACCACAGCTCTCCCTAACTACATTCCAGGAGGCAGGGCTGAGATGAAACTGACGTTAGGGAGGGAAGGAAATCCACGTAGACTTTTGCAACGAAGATAACGAATATTTCCAGAGGTTGACCTCAAGGGAGAAGTCCCAGACGGTATACTATCTGTGCCAATTTGGAGAAGTTTCTCTAAGCACTCATCTGCCTCTGGCTGTGGCCGCACACACCTGCTAGGCGCCCGACGCCGGCTTACAGCCGCCGGCTCGGCCCCCTCATCCCCGCGATGAGCGCAGCCCGGTGGGCTCCCACAAGGCAACTACGGGCCACGTCTGAGAGAGTCTGCTCCGAATAGCGTTTGTTTACTTCTCGCCAGGCAGACGCCTGGCATTTTTGGGGGGCCGTGGGGGAAGAATATAAGGGGACCTGTCTTTGCAGGAAGCGGGGCAGGGGCTGGGGCGCGGCAGTCAGGCTCGGGGGCGTGAGGCCGCCCATTGCGGCAACCC
Organism: Megaceryle maxima; assembly: GCA_024605025.1. Lineage (NCBI taxonomy): Eukaryota > Metazoa > Chordata > Aves > Coraciiformes > Cerylidae > Megaceryle > Megaceryle maxima. The sequence goes on along the minus strand of JANHGN010025556.1, from coordinate 1,499 downwards.
TCCCGGTTTCCGCTCGATTCATTCCGGTATCATTAACCTGCAGGTGAAGCAATTGTTTGCGTGACCTCTTTCCCTCCTGAGAAGCTTCTTTTTCCCTGTCACTGATGCATCCCTTGTAAATCATTTATGGGGAACTAGGCACTTCTTTCCTCGCAGGAGCTTCCCTTGAAAAAACTTTCCCATCTTCAGGCACGCGCCTTTTCTTTGTTAACACGAATAATTGATAAAAGATCTCAACGTACCTTCAAAAACCAACTAAACGGCTGCCGGGAACTATAGTCATTTAAGGTCACGGGGTGCTTCTGGCTTTAAAAGCGCAGTACAGGAAAAGATCAGGATCAAACTGGTTTAAAGAAACAGCTAGTTTTATGTGGTTACCTGAAACTATAAATGGGAAACGCTGTGTACTTTTACATGTTCTGGTATCGAGAACAGAGCCCTTTCCTTCTCTCCCTGATCAGAAAGCATCTGGCATTCTGGTACTAATGTTTCTGTGTTTTCTTGCCTCGAAAAACAAGAGTGACAGAGAAAGTGCATTGTTCAGAAGAAAAAGCTGTAAACCACTTAAAACTCTTAAGTGTGAGATTACGCCGGCACCACGAGGCTATGAACAGATTTCAAGGGCTGCATTAGAGACTCTGGGTTTTTTTAGAGGTTCCCTAGCTAAACTGTTAATTGCCAGGGTTTCGTGAAAGATTTGCAGACTTTATAATCATTTATGATCCGTGCAATAAAAACTCGGAGATATGGGCAGACTGGTTCAAGGTGTAATGTAAAGATGTATTAGGTGCCCTTGGCAACTATCTGTGGATGCTGTTTGTATTCTTCGAACACACCCTTCGCTGCAATGAACATTTGTGCAAACCGCGGGTTGTTCATTTCCAGAGCTGTGAAGGTTCACACAAAAGAGCTTTAGATTTCAGTCAGGGGAATCGAATGATTGGAAATTTATTCTAGTCCCCCGGAGAGTTCAAATGCAATTGAGATAATTACCCTTTACGAAAAGTAAACTTCGATGCCTTTCCCCCTCGTAAATTAAAAAGCCCGCGAGAGAACATATTTAAGTATTCAGAGCTGCAATGCTCTCCTGACCCCCATCAAGGCTGAGATTACATTATTGTCGGCCGCAGCAGAAGGCTGAGAGGAACCCCTCGAATCCGAAGAAAGACACCTCAAAGGGTGGACTGTCATGCAATGATAGCCTGTTTAGGAGCCTCACAAGCGAGCACCCTAGGCATTTTAAAGATTATCCCCCTAAAGATCTCTGAAGATTATGTTAATGACTAAAGATTACAAGAGTTTACTGCGAGAGCGGAGAAACAAAACGAGCCTCGTGGCGGTTGTCCATGGTATTTTTCTGCCTTTCTTTTAGAGATTATTTTCTCCCCCACCCCCCTCCGGGCCGTACCCTTCATTAACAGCTGAGTAAGAAGGGATGTGGAGGTGGGGAAGGAAGGAAGGAAGGAAGGAAGGAAGGAAGGAAGGAAGGAAGGAAGGAA
>JANHGN010025552.1:0-26043 GCA_024605025.1 Megaceryle maxima | reverse complement strand
CCCCCCGCCGCCCCTTCCCCCGCCGCCGCCGCCCCCCCCCCGCTTCCCCCCTTGTTATGGTTATGATGATTTTTCTTTAGCCAGCCATGGCAGAGAGGTGTTAGACACTCCGCCGCTTCCTGATCCCGCTGGCTCCTCCCCGCTCCCCTCAGCAGCTGATCCTCAGCTGCAGCCCGCGCCTCCCGGCCCGGCTCTAACGTCGCGGCGCCGCCGCCGCCGCTTTTTAACTCGCTCCTGTAACGGTGCGCGGGGGGGACTGAGGCATTCGCCGCTCCGAGGAGCCGCGGAGGACGTTTCCTGCCGCCGCCGCCGCTCGGTTCCGCCCCGGCCCGGGTGAGAGGTTTGCCGGCGGGCGGGCAGGTGCTGCCGCGGCGAGCGGGCGTCGTCCCCGATGGAGGTGAAGTGGAAGGGACCTCTCCTGAGTCACGGCCGGTCCGGCGAGGGGTGCCCCGGGGGGTCCTGCAGACAGCTCACCGGAGGAACGGTGAGACAAAAACTACACGGTTTGCACTGAGGTTTGTCCTCCGCACATGCTGAGTGATTTCTGTGGAATCTCCAAAACTTAGATCTATAGAATTTGTTTATTTTATTTTTTTTTTTCTTTAATACTGTTTTTACGGGCCTCTCGGAGGTTTTAACGGTTGCTCGCTCCTGCCTCTACCCGAGCAACACTGACAGTTAGGAGCATTGCCACTTCTCAAGTGAGTAAGTAGATCTCTCTGCACCCCAGAAGACTCTTTGAAGTAGAGATGAATTTTCTTCTCCTACCCTTCAGTATTGACAAAACTGTGAAAGGCAGCCATCTGAACAGATGGAACTGATCTGTGAAAGATACTGTCTTCCACAGGACCCTGTTTCTCACATGTAACTTCTGTTGGCTAGTCTTGCGTTGCATCAGCAGTGTCCTTTGAAGAGTGACATCCATGAGGTGCAGTGTGGACCCCCCAGTCCCATCTTGCATCCTCCGACTGTGCTCTCCCCACACACAAGGTGAGCAGCTCTGGACCTGCAGCTTTGAGCTTTTGTGTCTGCATTTCTCCACAGGCACAGGTGAACTGGCACCAGTACCTAGGGAAGATAGAGTTTTCGGAAGTTAAGGAATTAGCTTAACAGTCATGGGCTTTTTTTTTTTTCCCCTGTGGGACTGCACCTACTGAGAATCAGGAGTCTCCAAACTTTAAAACAAATGAAAAACCTTGATGTAAACTATGGTATGGCAACATTAGAGAGTACTGATAGACTGGTGCCATGTTCCAGGGACAGCTTTTCCATAGAAAGTGAAACGATTTCATTATAGAAAGTTGGTTAAGCACTTTAGGATTCTTCTTGGTTAAGATTATAGAAAGAAAATGAAATGCTATAAACCATGCTTTTTAGTTGACAGCACTATGGCAGTAAACATATAACAAACTTGTCCTAATCAGAAAAAAGAAATTAATATAGGAAAATGTATTTTAAAAAATGCAGATAATTTCTTATATTTCAACTGCTATAACTTTTTTCTATACATGACATCCATATCTACAAATATCAGAACTTAACTGCAGGTGCAATAATTTGAGAGGAATATCCACACACACTGTTAACTGTTTTCTGTTAAAATGATAATTAACAATGTTTATATTGAAGGGAAAAAAAAAAACAGTTAATCACTTCTGCACCTGAGCTATATGAAGTTCTTTTCTCGTTACAGTTGTTGATGGCCAACTAGTGCTGTGTAACATCTAGAAAGCTGCAGTTTAGAGATGCAGAGATGTCATCCATCATGATTTGTGTTTATTACTTAGGTTCAGACACAGGTAAATTGTACTGGTATATATCAGATTTTATAGCTCTTTTGCTTTCATGCCATGGAATTCTATGCCATCACAATAATATCGGATATTGTTGCTCACTTCTGAATTCCCAATATACATGTGGCATTACATACTTTTCCCTACCTATAGACTGTTAACTGACTCCATCCATTTGTATTCCATTCTCTCCTCCGTAATTTTCATATGTATCACCATATGATCTGAGAGCCTTCCAGAAATACATTACAGAATTATGGGATCATAGAATGGTTTGGGTTGGAAGGAGCCTTACGATCACTTAGTCCTACCCTCCTGCCATGGGCAGGGACACCTCCCACTAGATCAGCTTCCTCAATGCCTCATCCAGCCTGGCCTTGGACACTGCAGTTGTCCCGTTGTCACATGTCATTGATTTTCTTCCTCTTTCCTAAAGTGTTGTTCAGGTTGGATATATTTGGTTTCTGTAGTTAAATAAATAGATGTAGGGGCCTTTCTTTTGAAGTGCAACACAATAAAGTCTCCAGTGCTTTTTCTGCATATTCTGGGTCCAGTCTCTCGGGAAGATGTGTACTTAGGTGGACAAATAGAAAGAAAATAATTTCCTAAATCCCCACTGCTAGTAGTTCCAGGGAAGCTTGCTCCTTTTTTTTTTTTCTTTTTTTTTTTTTCCTCTTCTTCTTTTTTTTTTTTATCACATTTGTAAGCAGAAAGAAGATACCATGTTGTCAACTTGGAAGAAAAACAATTGAAGACTGCCAATCTGTTCTGCTAAATGCACATAGTCTTTTACAGAACCATATAGGTTAAAAAAAAAAAAGTGTTGGTAAGCATTCTTTTTGCTTTCTGATTGCTTTGTTTGAATTAATTTTGAATATAAGGAAATCATCATGACCTGTACTGGTAAAATTTTCCTTTGAAAATAAGATGTTGCTGTGTTGTTAGTGCCAAGTGCTGTCATCTCTTCAAAACATACACATTGTTGGCCTGAGTCACGCTGAAGTAGCATCAATGAAGCACCTTTTTTTACTTTCATAGGAACCTTCTGAATTGAGGTATGGACAGTACTTAGTCAAAGAGACTGGACTTCACCAAGTTACTGTTCTGTTGGACCTGTTGACGTGCAGGGTGCTGTACTGAGACCATCTGAATGTCACAGACCAAACTGGATTGAGCCTGGCCAGGCTCAGTGGGCAAGGTAAGCCGGGGTCTGTCTGTACACGCTGCTTGATTCCATAGGATGTTTATAGTCTTCTCTATGCCTTGAAAGCAGCATGAAATAGAGCACACACACACACAAAAAAAAATTGATTGAAGTTTCAACAAGTGGGAAATAGAGGGGAGGAGTCAGTTGGAAAGGAAGTGGGGGATAATGAACTGTGGTGACTTTCTGTAGATTCTCTTGGAAATGAAGGTGAGTAAACAATGTTTGATGGGATACAGAACAGGGAACTAGCAGAATGCTTCAGAGAAGTGGTGTGGTCAGAGTAAATGATCTATGTAAACAATCTTGGGTTGTGGTTTCAGAGTTGCTAATTCTAGGGCTGTGCACAGCCCAGTCTCCCAGAATACTAAATTGATCTGATTGGGTATGGCCATGGTGTCACGTTGCTCTTGCATTAGCTTCTACCCACACTACAGAGTTTTTGTTCTTCCCCTGGAAGGTCTGACAGTACCTGATCTGGTTTTAACATGTGCTGGTACAAAATCATTCTGTTGCCATTTTTTTCTGAACAGATCTGAATTGTCAGAATGAGTTAAATTGCATTAGTGGTTTCCATTTGATGGCAGTGGTGTGTTTGATCGTTAATAGGAGGCCTACAGTCAGCTTTACTCTATTGTCAGACCATGGCACTTAACAGCACTTGATAGCTGTTGTGTTACAAGCTGCACTGGTTAAAGGAGGATTGGGCCAGCCTACGTATGGAAGCAAGAGACCTAAACAAGGATCTTAGTTGCATGGGTGGATCAAATGACTTTGTCTCAGATGTCATATAGAAGAAGTCTAAAATTTAGATGTGCCCTGGGTGCTAGGATCTACAAAGGGGTTTCAGTCGGAGATGACAGTTGACATGCAAGCTTGAGTAGCAGGTAGACTGGTGATGTTATCCACAGATACAAGATAGTAAGAGGGCTTTCAGGGAAGAGACAAAACCATGTTCTAGCTCTGCAGAGCTTTAACTTCCGGCTATTCATGCATCAAAGAGAAAAAAAGGCTATGATTTGAGTTTGGATAGAAGGAGATAGCCTGGGGAAAGAATCAGATCTGTAAATCATCTGCAGAGAGCTGTTAGTTGTATTTATATTCCAGATGAGATAACTCAGAGATAATGTGGGAGGATAAAAGAAGACCAAGGATACAGCTTTCTGAGAGTCTGTCAAAAAACACTTGGAAGGAAGGCTTAAATAAGTTTGGTTTTTGGTTGTTGGTTTTTTTTTGTGTGTGGGGTTTTTTGTTTTGTTTTGTTTTTTTTTTTTAAAGTAAAGCATGGTTGTGTCAGGTCAGGGAAGATAAGGTTTAAATAAATTTTTTTTATTTTTTTTTTTTATTTTTTTTTTTTTGTCTCTGTTTAATCTTTGAATGGCTCTGGTTAATCCAGAGTGGAAATGAAGATGTTTGGACACTGATAGTTACATGTCTATGAAGTGAGTCTAGACTTGAAAGAGAGAAAACAGTTACTAGGGAAGTAGGACCAAGTCAAGGCTTTATTAATTCATTTATTTATATCTTAAAAAAAAAAAAAGAGGAAATAGAAAGAATAGGAGGATAAAACAAGAAGGCTATAATATTTTAGCCATGTCATTTTTAAAAAATAATTTTGCTTCTGGGATTTATTCCCTCTAGTAGAAATTAGATGAGTTCTGGGCTTTTCTCCTTTTGCTTTCTAATTATGGACCAGAAAAGTGGGAAGAACATGCATTGTTCTCTCAAACATCTCCCCTTGGGGCTGTTCAGCTAAAGACTGAAAGTAGCTTTTATATGTAGCTGAGCCAATCTAATGACTTATGACCACTGAAAGGTGGCTTTATTTCATGGCTGTGTGTTCTGTCCCTTTCTTTGTACTGATGCTGCTACTCATTGGGCCTGCTCGTCAAGTGTCCCAATGAGTGCCAAAAGCAGCCCAGGCTAGTCAGGAGTCCCCAGCTGGGAGTAGGCAATTTTAGGAGATGGGGGGTGTCACCTTCTTAGCAACCATGAACAGTGAGGCCACCTTAGTATGCCTTCTGGAACTGAACCACTGGGCTAAGTTCTGGAGTAAGCAGCTCTTCAAGAAATTGAACTGAGAAATTCTTCTCTATTCCTATATAAGCAAAGAAGGAGTTGGCAATTAATGAAGAAATATGTTGATGATGATCAGTGTTAATCCAACTCATCCTTGTGGGATCAAGCTGGCAGCTCACACCTCTGAGAGTTGGGGGTTTTTTTTATAGGTTCTTCGCAAAACCTGCAAACTCTGGCAGATCCCCACAGTGAGTTACTGCTGATTCATCTTTTGGCTTAAGATGTAGTTTCACTGAGATCTGACTCTATGATGAGTTAGTTCAAGGAGTTAAATAAGAAGAAAAAACCCCATTTTTTTCTGCGCTAGCTTTCTGATAGCTTAATTCCTTTTAATAAAACTGCCACCAGTGTTTGCAGCAGTGAAGCAGTACAAGAATGGCTATGGGTAGAGGGGAAAGCAGAACTGCCTTTTCAACAGGAACTAAATCCTCTGTCCGCCTTGTTGCAGTGTGAAACTCCACCTTTAGGATGTGTCTCCACAGCTGATTCAAAAAGTCACTCTGACTTTTTGATGAAAGAAGCAGTCCTGCTGCCTCCATGGTATTAGCCCCATTAAAACAAACCCTGCTCAAAGTGACTTGTTTGTGTATGTAGTCATGGGGTTACTAGCGTCGACAGGAGGAAGAAAAATCACATTAGGAGTTGAAATGCAAGTTTGGCTTTCTTCTGCAACGTGGGATGGGGCCCCAAATAGGAGTGTTATTAATGAGCTAGTGGGGACTACATGCAGCTCTCTGCTCATTGTCTGCTAACAGCAATTTAAATCTTGACTGGAGCCTCTTCTCCTTTGATATTCCACGATCACTGATTTTCCTTTGTACACTGAGACATTTACTCTAGTCCTTTCCCTGTTGCAGGATGAGCCAATGTGATTTTTTTTTTTTTTTTTTTTTTCCTGTGATCATCAGAACAAGTAAAGCCTGGTTTCCTATGTCCTGGTGCTGATGTGGCACTGCTGTGGGGATTCTTGTATGTATATTAAGCAGTGTCTGCATGTGCTTGCCATTTTATCAGTGACAGCTTTGTTAGGATCTGCGTCATCAATTTTCCTTTGCATTTCACAGAAGTTACCTTTGTACAAATTGAGATGGAATTGGGCAAGGGCTTAAACACGTGTTTTTGGCAAAGAAAGGTGGAAAGGGGGGACCCACAGGCAGAAATAACAACAGACACTGTAATTGCATAAGCCTCCTTTCCTTAAGAAATTAGGCTAAAAATGAGTCTTTTGACAGACACCTCTGCAGAGATCTCAGATCAGGCTACAGAGAGAGAAAGAAAAGTAAATCTTGCTGTTTACCATGCAAAGGCTTCCAGTTACCTGCTGGAACAGATTTCTCTTAAGTCAGGCTGACAGCAGTTGGCATTTACTCACTTGGCTACTTTCTTATCTTCAGCAGTGTCCCCATCAGGCTTTGGGAACTTGGGGTTTTTTTGTTTTGTTTTGTTTCCCAGAGTGCACTCACGCATCAGTTGCTTTCATTTATTTTTAATTTAACATTTATACTTGAGTAAATGGCTATGTAGGTAGTAAGACAAGCTGTTAAAGAGAATTATGGTTTACTTGACTCTGTTTATGTCAGTGATGCCATGAAAAGTATAGGCTTCACATGCAGCCAAGGATACAACCCTGCTGTTGTAGCAAAGCTAGATTTGAGGGTTCTATTATATAGCATCTTCTCAGGGAGACTTTCACCGTGTAACAAATGCTGGGGTATTTTATTGTTTACTTTTGTAACTTTGCATTTAAGCTCGTATTACGTTAGGAACTAAAATTAAGAAATTGTAAAAGGAAAAACTGGCCTATTTCAGATTTCTGAGTGGATGTCAGAATGCATCCAACTATGAATGAGCTTTGCAGATTTGGTCACTATTCTGAGCTCATCTTGAGTTCTGATAAGAGTTCTCTTAAGAATGCTTTGTAATAGGGCAGCTGGATCCTGGAACCCAGCCACACTGGCTTCTTGGATCTTCTTCCAGTCACTTGGGCCTTGAAATAAGTCTGTCACGTCCCCAGACATTAACATTTTTGCTTGAACTAGTTTACAGCTGGATCAGTTCCCTGATTCTCTGACCCTGTCATTACAGAAATGCTGGAGCAAGGGAGCAAGGAGTGAGCAGTCAATCAGGTTGAACAGGAAATATGGAACTACCCTTCCAGACTGGCCATCCAGGTTTATGGTAGGCTACAATGACCTTGTAGAACAGTGTACATGGGGCGGGGGGGGAAGGGAGGGAGTGAATGAGGGAGAACATGTCCATCTGGGTGTGGGAACTCAGTTACAGCCAGACCCCTTCAACTTTTTCTCTCCAAGTGTGAATGTGATGCGCTTTTCTCCTGAGCATGAGTCACATGAGGAGCTTTGGAGTAGTGCTTGCCCCTGCCAGCTCGGTGACCTCCATTTCAACTGGTCAGCTGTGTCTGGTGCACTGGAGCATAGGGGATGTACTGAGTGTCTGCGTTGTGACTGTAAGGGAGATGCAGACATTCCCTGGTAGAGGAGAACAAGCCAGAGACGAGATGTGTGAGTTCCTGCAGGGTGTGAGCTTGTGATGCTTTGGGACCCATGTTGAATAAATACAAAAATGGATAAAAATTTCTTCACTGTAGAGCAAGATCAAGGGTCTTTGCAGAAAGGCATATTACACAGAAGCTGTAACTCTCAAGTAGAAAGCATTTGCATGTTCAAAAGACAGGCGCAAGTCAATGGAAAGCAAACTTTCCTAATATGACCCCACCACCAGTGAGACCTGATGTGATTACACCCTCCTGGCTTAGGCGAATCCTTAGAGCAAGCAGCCGTTTAGGCTTTAATGGCCTAGTCATCTTATCTGTGATAGGGAGAGAGTCTTGTTCTGCAAACCAACCATGTTCCCTCTTTGCTTGTCCCTACTCAATTCCTCTATTTAAAAAAAAAAAAAAAGAAAAGGTGGAGTGGTGGTCATGGAATAAAAGTGAGCATCCACCTACAGACAGAAGAAAGTACTGCTTCGATAGAGATTTCCCCTGATGACGGCCATTAGCTGCTTTGTTGCACCCCTCGGACCATGTGTTGAACCCCGAGTCTCTAGCAGGGAGATCCTCCTACCCCGGTGATGACATTAGAGATGGCAAAGTTAAAACCAAACGAAACTTGACGCTGTCGAAGTGCTAAAGCAAGTTAAAGCAGTATCTCCCGTGGTTTCAGTGCCTCCTCCGAACAGACGCAGCTGTTTGGGATTCCAACACCACGTAACTGGGAGGTATCGGGAACGGGAAGGCACGGGGCGCTCGGATCCCTTTCCGGTCTTGCCTTTATTCTTTTACCTTCCGTTCCCCGTCCGCCTCCGTTCCCAGCTCCCGCCTCCCTCCGCTCCTGCCCGGGGGGCGGGCGGCCTGAGGGTGCGGGGTGTTCCAGCGGCGGGCAGCCTCGCTGCCTGCCCCACCAGGGCTTCGCTTCGCCTCGCTTCACGGTGCAATCCTGGCGTGGAGGGCCTCCGCAGCCCTGCCACAGCTTCACCCTTGCCAAAGAGCAGCGTCTCTTTCTTTACACTTCGCCAATTGCTCGCTTTTTCCCTGAAAAAATTCACGCCTGACGGCACAGCGCTGGTTTTGAGGCGGCATCCCCCGGTTGAAGAGATGCTAACGCGGCGATTCGGCCGCCGGCACCGTAACCCCGCCAACTCCCGCTCGGAGCCAAGCGCCACGCTCGAGCCCCCGTCTAGCTCCTGCCGCCCCGGGAGCGGCGAGACAGCCACACAGACAGGCGCTCCCGCGGGTAGGACCGCGGGCCCGAAGTAGCAGCGGAGGCCACCTTCCGCGGAAGAGCCGGGCACGGCACCCCGGCGGCGCCATCGGGCTGCCGGGCCGCTGTCGGGAGCCGTTGGGCCCGCAGCTGCCGTACAACATGGCGGCGCCCACCGCTCGATCTCACCGCCGGGAAAGAGGAAGCGTCCGCCGCTCTAAGCTTGCCGGGGTGCGTGGGTCCTACTGCCGGAGATAACCGTTCCGCGGAGACGCAGGCAGCGGGCGGGCGGGCAGGTGGGCGCCCCGGCGGGGCGGCCGGGGGCTGGGCGGGGGCCGGGAAGGGGGTGGGGGGAGCGAGAGGTTGCTATGCGCATCCCGGGGGAGGGCTTCGTCGCGTCGCTGGGCCTGCGGCCTCCCCGGCCGGGCACTCTGCGCTTCCCGCCTGCTCGGGCCTCGCCGGAGCATCACCTGGGCCTCCTACCGGTAAAGCCTCGACCGAGCCTAAAACGGGCAGCGCTGTCGTCCTGGTGCTAAGGGGAGCTGCGGCCCACCCCTACCTGCCCCATCCCGCAGACCTGCGGGGCAGCCCAGCGGCTGCTCTCTCTGCGGCGGGGCCTGTGGCGGCCAGGCCTCGGTCCCGGGTCCCTGGCCTGCTCTCGATTCACCGCTGTCCTCCAGCCTGGGCCTCCTGGGTCCAGCCAGTGCCCTCGCGCAGCTCGCTGGGGATGAATAGGCGTCGGTTTGTGCGATCAGGCATTCTGCTCCTGGCGGGGCACACCTGGGGTCACAGGGCTGCGCTCTGCACCGGTATCCCTCAGTTCCCGAAGAGCTGGCAGCTGTGGGAGCAGGGCCATAGGTGCGGGTGCTGTCAGTCTTTTTGGTCAGGTTAAGGAGCTCCAGTGAACGACCTGTCCTTTTACAAGCGTCCAGGCAGGTGTGGATGCCCATGCTGGGCACGCTGTCAGCATTCCTGCAGGGCTGGAGTAGCACCCACACCACGGCTTTGGCTTGTGCCAAAGAGCATTTGTGCAAGGGCAAACCTTTAAAAATAAGGTGGTGGGTTGGGGAGGAGGGGATGCAGGGACAGGATTGATTTAAATGAAAGGAAAGCGATGTTCTAAATAGATGCTGCTTCTTTGTGGCTTTTCAGTGCTCAAAGAGCCGTTTGACCTTGATGTGGTTGTGAATATAATGGACGATGCCCATTATTTACTAATGCATGAATGGACATGCTTATTTGGCAGTAATTTCGTCTTGTCCTTGTTTAGGTTGATCTGGTTCCAAACTGAGCTAAAAGATGTTGATAATCGCCCCAACTAGTTTACTTCTGAAATACCAGAGTTTGCGGAAGTTGTTGCCCTAGTATAAAACAATGGATTCCATTTAAGGTTTTTGGTGGTGTGATCAACAGTAGCATTCAGTCTACCATTACTGGCCAATCCACCACTGCAGCAGTCTGTCCCCTGATGCCCAGTCTGTCAAAGTGGGGCTTGTTCCTCCTTCTGTCAGGATCTTGAGTTGGGGCTAGAACTTTGTTATGATACCAGCAGGTGTATTTCATGCCTCTAAACACATTTCAAGAAGTTGTCTTTAATTTCCACCTCTCTCATTTTTCTTTGCAGGCCATGACAAAATCCTACAATGCCATTTTGAGGGGGGAAAAGGGGGATTAAAAACATGCCCAAGCAAACAGCAGTGACGATTACTTTGGCAACCCTGCTGGGTGTTGCAGTGGGGGGCCTGTTTTTGTGGAAAGCAACCCAGCGTCGGAAAGGAAAAGCGTGCTGTGGTAGTCAGCGAGAGGAAGCTGTTATAAACTCGGGAGATGAGAAACTGATTAAGGCAGAGGATAAGGAGGTGCTTTCCTTCTTCAGATCTCCCACCTTTCCCTGGGTAGAGAGGACGCTTGGTGCACACATAGTGATAGTTTCAGAGCAGGAGGAGTGGGATCATGTTGAACCTTTGCTGAAGAAGGAGCTGGAAAAGTGGCCAGTGCTTGGAATGGATTGTGAGTGGGTGAGTGATCCAGAAATGCCTGTCCTTTGGATTGCAGACTGCAAGGGGAAATCACTGAGAGTGGAATGATTCCTCTGCTTAAATGGATACAGCAGGACTGTCTGTTGAAACTGCCTGTGTGATTATCTGTCGTGACAACAGTGAAATAGCTGCTAATTTTGATTGTTCTCACTTTTAAGTGTTCTGACTGTAAGTTTTTAATTCGCTCCTGGCATTCATTTACTGAACTCCCATGATAAATTGCCTACACTAAACAGTGATAATTGTATGGCTAAATATAACATTATGTGTTTTGTGTAATATCCCTTTCAAGATGATTTACTAGAAGTAGCTTGGGTTTACACTATTTTAAATGCAGCTACATACTTAAGAAACAATTTCTTAAGACTAAAAAAAAAAAAAAAAAAAATCCAAGAAGTAGGATAATACTGGTATGTAGATATAACTCACTGGGACTACCAGAAAGCAGAGTTTATCTTTGGCTTGTACATCTGCCTGTGTGAACTCTCAAAACAAGGCTTGGGGTCAGCTCTAAAGCCTGGCTTTGCTGTTATTTTGGCTGAAAATGTATTCACCCCTCAGTCATTAGTGTAAGCCACAGTTAAACAGTGCGATTGACAGGACGTTTATGTAGTGGGTGGCTTTGTGCTGATGTAGATTAAGAAACATGTCTGATTTCTTCCACCAGCAGCTCAGCTATGAGGGGGAAGGGTGAAAGGGGGAAAGTTTATCTTGTAGGAGTGTGGCAAGAAGTAGCTGGGGGGGCAGTAATCCTGTGAAACAGATCATGTAATTTGCAGTAGAATTTTAGATACATCTAATACTTGACTGTATAAATTGATAGGTATTTGGCTTCAGTGGCCTCTCTTGCAATTTGTTCTAGCTCTAGTATTGCTCATAATACTGTAACCAGGACTATGTTTTTTGTCTTTATTTCAGGTATCTGTGGAGGGAAAAGCAAATCCTGTATCCCTTCTACAGATGGCTTCTTCCAGCGGCCTCTGCATTCTTGTTCGGTTGCCCAGGCTTGTTGCCAGTGGACAGACCATCCCTAAGACCCTGTTGGACATCATGGCAGATGGTGCTGTGCTGAAAGTGGGAGTAGGATGCTGGGAAGATGCTTGCAAATTACATCATGATTATAGTCTTCCAGTCAAAGGAAGTGTGGATCTCCGGTATTTAGCCATGAGACAGCGGTGAGTGTCTGAAGTCAGGTAGCTCTGTTTGAGGCATTGGAGTTAGAAAGTATTTTTCAAGTAACTTGCATATGCTGAATGGTACCAGGCAGATCAGTCTTGAGTTCTCAGGGTGGTTTTAGAGGATGGACATTGACAGCTGCATGCCAGGGGCATGTAAGTGGAACTGCTGAATTGCAGGATTTTTTGAAAAGTAACTAAATAAATCATCTCTAATTTTTGCTTTTAATAATAGTGCAGTAGATAACTACTACATCTAGAAAGGACATTTTAGAAGAGGGCCTGTAAAGCTGACAGGCACCTGTGTGCTGTTTGAGTGTGCATGGTGTTCTGGTAGGTTCAGGGTGTATGAAGCCATCTGTATCAAAAACAGTGTCCAGCAGGAGTAGAGGAGTGATCGTGCCCCTGTACTCAGCACTGGTGAGGCCGCAGCTTGAGTACTGTGTTCAGTTTTGGGTGCCACAGTATAAAAAAAGACATTGAGGTGCTGGAGCGAGTTCAGAGAAGGGCAGCAAAGGTGAGGGGTCTGGAGAAAATGTCTTATGAGGAGCATCAGAGGGACCTGGGGAGGCTGAGAGGAGACCTTATTGCTCTCTACAAATACCTGAAGGGAGGTTGTAGTGAGATGGGTCTTGGTCTCTTCTCCCAGGTAACTAGTGATAGGAGGAGAGGAAATGGGCTTAAGATGCTCCAGGAGAGGTTTAGATTGGATATTAGGAAAAATTTCTTTACTGAGTGGTGAGGCATTGGAACAGGCTCCCCAGGAAGGTGGTGGCATCACCATCCTTGGAGGCGTTCAAAAAATGTGTAGATGTGGCACTGCAGGACATGGTTTAGTGGTCATGATAATGTTTAATAGACGGTTGGACTTGATGATCTTGAAGGTTCTTTCCAACCTTAATGATTCTATGATTCAATGAATTTGCATGGGTGTATAGTTTTGGGTTTAATATGTTTGTTTCACTTCTTTTAAACTAAAGGAAGGCTTTACTTCACAACTGCCTTAGCCTGAAGTCTTTAGCTGAAAAAGTCCTGAACTGCCCACTTGACAAATCTCCTCACGTGCGTTGCAGCAACTGGGAGGCAGAAGAACTGACAGAAGATCAGGTGTGTCTTCCACTTCGACTGTGTTTTGGGAGTAAAAGCAACCTTCTTAGTAGAGAAGAGGCATTGCAACAGGGAGATCTGAGCCTTCTTCAAGTTCTGCCTCGTAACCTTATGTGTGACTTTGGTCTGAAGTTAATTTCAGACTCTGTGCCTGCATTTCTCTCTGTGAAAATAATTTTTTCTGCCGTTTTCCCTGGATTCTTGACCCTTGTTTTCCTTTAGTCCTGAAAGATCTGTAAAGTGAGATCCCTTGAAAAAGTGTTTGTGCACCCAAAACCTCACATTTTTTATTATTTTCTTTTGTCCAAACTGTACCAGTCAGTTAGAGGGAGACCCTGGACACCATCTTTAGACCATTTATGATTACTCACTTTCTTTACAGTCATGCTGCAGACATCTACAAAATCAGTGACCAATAGAGGGAGTGACAGGATAAATAACCACACTGAGTATTTGTAGACAGTTTGTCTAAAGAGAGTTTTTTTGTTACTTAGGGAGGGCTTGGTGGGGCAGGAGGGTGTTTAAGACCTGGCCGACAAGAATTTTTTTCATCCCCTTGCAGTTCCTGGAGGCATCCACGAGTATTTCAAGTCTGACTGACCCTAAAAATGGGGAGTGTGGTGATGTTATGAAAATGTCATTCAATTGACAGAACTTTGTGTGTGAATTTCAAAAGGAAATAAATCCAGCTTCTGGCTTTACTGTACCAAGCCTTAAAGACTGATGTCTGGGAGTGTTTGCTCTTTGTCAGTATATCGATGTGTATGTTTTTCTGCAGGTTCTCTATGCTGCTAGGGATGCCCAGGTCTCAGTGGCTCTGTTCCTCCATTTGCTGGGATTCACCAGTTTCCCTGCTACATCTGAAGGTGAAAACTCTGGCACTGCTTGGGAAAAAGCACTGAGTCAATGCCGAGGCTTGGTGGATATCCCATTTAGAGGAGGAAAGAGTGGCAACACAGGAGAGGAGAAGAGTGGACAGGGACGCTCCCCTCAGAAAACAAAGAATCGGAAATCTTCGGTGAATGGCCAGCCCTCTGTGAGAGACCCTCGGAGGCAGAAGCGAAAGCCTCTGGGCGTGGGATATTCTGCACGGTAAGCACTTTCTACTCTTTGCACTGCAGATGGAAAACTTTGAATGATGTCTCATGCTCTATTCATTAAACAGAGTCGATTATATGAGCTAGGAAAGGAAACACAGGACCTAACAGTCATAGGAGCCAGATCCTGTTTCCATTTTCCTCATTTGTCTCTAAGTGGTATTGAAAGCAGGGGCAGCACTTGGATCTGTAGTAGGTGTTGAGCATGTTGAGGGGCTGTCTTCAGCTTTTGCCCTTTCATCTGTGGAGGCATTAGCTGGAGAGCAGAGTCCCAGCAGAAGGGTGTTGGCTGTTCAGGTGGCATTCTCTGCTCATGCAGCTGTGCCCTGTCTCCTCCAGGGAGAAGGGGACAACTGCATAGGGCTTGTCCTTTCAGCAGGATCTGCCTCATGGACTGCTGTTTGTACTGTACTGCCTCAGGCCACTGTGGCCACAGTGGTGTCAGGGTACTGAGCAGAGCTGAGAGCTAAGGTTTGGAAGGGTGAGACACTATGTGAGGTGCCAGAAGGGGCAGGAAGGACAGGCTGTGGAAAGCAGCAAAGCACCGCTCTTCTGTGTTGGCCAGGGAGAGAGAAGGGAGGGAATGGTATTACTTTGGCCTTGCAGAGGCAGCTGTTGCTGGATTTGGGATCCCCGTCCCACAGGCAATTTTGTTGAGCAAGTCCTAAATTTTTGCAGCCTTTTGCCAATGAGAGTTCAGTTGTTTATAAATTAAAACAAGTTGGAGAAATCTCTTTAAGCTCAAAGCAGTGGAAGATGTGGAGAGATAGTATGTTTGGTTTAGTTTGGCTACAAGCTACTAAAATTTATCACTAGACGTAGGAACTAAAATTGTCTGTAATTACCACTTGAAAGAAAGGCAGTCATTTTAGTATTTGTTTTCTCCTTTTCAAGTTTATTGGATTGGCAATGGAGACGTTTTAATGTAGTCAATAGTATTGATTTCATTAGCAGTCATTAATGGTATTGTGTTGTCCACAGCAAGTCCCCCTGGGTTTTTTTGGTTTGTTTTTTTCTTTCAATTGGAGCCTGTGTCATACAAAACAGAAGGACTGCGCCTCATGGGAGGATTAAAATTTAAACAGAATTGCATTCCAAGCTAAACTGAGGTTTCCATGTTTGTTTATTTTTGTTGTTAACCGTGCTTGACTTCATGAGAGATACACAGGCTCACTATTTTTTTACAGGTATCTCCAGAAGCATGGCTCTGGTCTGCCATAAGACAGGTTGTGATTTCAGAAGCCCATTTCCACTCTTCTGTTCTATAGGCCTGTTTAGTTTTACTATTTATTCATTTAGAGTTGGAAAGTACTCAAATCATCTCAGTTGCTGATGCTCAGCTTAAGGAGACCTCCTTTATCATTATTGGGGTTTTTGTGCTCTTTCCCCCCATGGAACTCAGAAGAAATCCTTTTGTCAGATTCCATAGCCTATCAATCAACCTTTTTAGCTGGTAGAGTTCTGCTGAGTACTTATTTATATGACCTCACTGGTGAGAAGAATGGAAACTTTTCCACAGTGTATTGTGACACGTCTCTATCCTGGGCCAGTTCCTCCCAGGTGTTCCCTGAGCCCAGCCTGCTCCCTTCTTCGGTTTTGTTTGAAGGAGGTTGGCAGAGTAAGGAAACGTTCTGCAAAGCAGAGCTGTTCTACACAGCACTGTAAACCACCAGCAACTGCTCGAGCAGGGCTTTCCACCACAGGCTAAGGTTAGGTGCCTGTGTTTCAGACTCAGCTCGGCTTCGTTCTTCACATGGACTTGTGTGTTTGCATTCCCAGTGCCACGAGAGCCTTTTTGGAGCATTTCTCTTGGATGAAGGAATTAATTTCTGTTCACACTCAATTTTAGAAAAGTCATCTTAATAAAATGCTAAAATACAGGCTTAGGCAGCTGATCCTTGAAACTACCTTGCCTGTAAGTTGACACTGTCTTTTAGATTACTCTTAGATTGTTGTCCTTCTCAACTCAGTTCTCTTTTGTTTTCAAATGTAACTTATTTTTGAAAATGCTGTCTTCATTGATGGCATGTCTTGAAAACTGGGATTCGGGGTTACCATTCTTTTGGCAGTGGGAGAGCAAAGATACCTTATAGTCTGTTGGTGAACCCCGGGTAAGATTTTCAGATGTGCCGCTTCCCTTAGCAGCAGCCTGTGCAGTGCTCAGCAGCCCTAAGTGTGTGTTTAGGGGCACTCCTGTGATTTGGAGGAGGCTGCATGAAACGCCGTATGGAACCTATGGCAATAGAGAGCTCTGCTTTTTTAGCATGCTATTATAGTTGCTGTAATGCTGCCCTTGTTTCCTAGAAAATCTCCATTGTATGACAACTGCTTCCTGCATGCACCAGATGGACAGCCCCTGTGCACTTGTGATCGCAAGAAGGCTCAGTGGTATCTAGACAAGGGGATTGGAGGTGAGCATACCAATTTTCCTCTTAGTATTTCAAATAAAACTTTTTCTTTTTTTTTTTTTTTTTTTAATAATCCCTTGTTTCTTAGATAATTGGACATGAATTTTTTTAATCCTGTCTTGCTGGAAATACTGTGGATTCACTAGGATGACTTCTATGTTTTATCATCCTTATTTTAGTTTTCAAATACAAATCTGTCTTGAATATTTTTTATTTGCCTTTACCCTTTCAGAGCTAGTTAGCACAGACCCATTTGTTGTGAAGCTGCGGTTTGAGCCTTCAGGACGTCCCGAGTCTCAAGTTGATTATTATCTGACAGTCAAAGAGAACCTGTGTGTTGTGTGTGGCAAGCGAGAATCCTATATCCGGTGAGTTGTTTAGTGGGATAGGAGAACAATGCATCTTTTAAAACAGGACTGAGGTCTGCATCTCGTTTGGTATCCAGAGGCTTGGTTAGTGGCCTGAAACATCTTTGTTGTTCACATCCTGGAAAAGCAATCACTGTTTGAATGCTCAGTAGTATTATGTGTCTGGGTAAGTTTGACACTGAACAAGCCAGTTTTCCTCGGCTTACAGAGGCAGGAGGCATTAGTCCTTGGAGCAAACAAAGCGTATGGAACATGTATGTGTTGCAGTTTTGAGTGACAGGGGGCAGCAGTATGCCAACATACATGGTTCTGATGGCATCCCCTTCTGAAAACAGCTGTACTAGTCATTCCACTGTTTCATCCTTATATTTCTGAGATGTTTAGGTGAGCCTAAAGGGAAAGAGAAATGCAGAAAACCTATGCAGAGAAGTACAAATAAAAAGAAGCTGCGGAACCTACTGCTACACTGAGGGTCCTGTCTGTGGCGACCTTTGTTTTCCTGTACTTTTACTATTAGTTGGCCCTTTGTGGGCCAGGAAGCAGAGGAAGTGGGGAGTAGCAGCTCCAGGCAAATGTAATGAGCTGGCTGGTTTGTCTTCCCTAGGAAGAATATTGTTCCTCATGAATACCGAAAACACTTCCCCATCCAGATGAAGGACCACAACTCCCATGACGTGCTCCTACTCTGCACATCCTGCCATGCCATCTCCAATTACTACGACAGCCATCTCAAGCAACAGCTGGCTGAAGAGTTTGGAGCCCCCATCGGCTCCGAGGAAGGTGTTCGTCTGCTGGAGGACCCTCTGCGCAGGCAAGTGCGCTCAGGGGCCAGAGCCCTGATGAATGCAGACAGTTTGCCTGACCCCCGAAGGGCAGAACTTCTGCAGAGCATCAAGGACTTCTTTAACACAGAGACAGTCACCCCAGAGATGCTCCAGGAAGCAGCTGGTCTGGAAACCAGGTACAACAAGCCCATCAGTAGATGTACCATTAGTCATTTATGTTGGCGCAGAAATTCAAGAGAAAGTTGTCTACGTGCAGAGCCTTGGGTAAATATTACTGCAGCAAAATAAAAGAAAATCCAGCAGGATTTGCAGAGATGAGGATTACATGTACTGACTTTGCCCCGCTGCCCCCAAAGCTTTTTTAAGTGAAAGACAAAACCCATTGCTGGTCTCTTTGGGATACCGATGTATCTTCCCTGAAATGATGGTGTCGAGGAGTGTCTGAATTTGAGACTACTAGGTGTTGATCAGCACAGCCTCCAAAAGCATAACTTTATCACTTGTGTAAGTCTGCAGAGTCTGGATTTATAGTACTTTAATACATTTAACTAGAAAGCAAGGATAGGAAGATGGTAACTGTGCCATAGCCTTAAGGCTCTAAGCAGACAAGCACACTCTGCTTTTCTTAATGTGTTTTTGGTTTTGTTTACCCTCTTCTTCCCTCAACGCAGCAGTGGTCTTTGAACTGCAGCTCTTGTCTCTTCCCCTCTTTCTCTTTCTCTTCCAGCAATCTCTTTCCATTCTTGCTTTCTGTCTTCCCCTACACTGTTTTATAGTTCTTTTGAAGGACAGAATGGGGAGGGAGACTGAACAACCGTTGTTTCAGAACTCTCCTCCTCTTTGTCAAAGCTGCCCTAAATGTATTTTCTTAACTAGTATCTGTTCTCTGTCTGCATGAAGTCAGTATTTTCTCCTTGTTATGCTCACTGCTGTTTGTAATGTGCCAATGTGATAACTCGGAATCTATTCAGGCAGGGAATTCAAAGGTGGGATCAGGGCTCTGGAGTGTTATATGGTTCTTGCCATGAGAAATTTGCCAGTCTGTCTCTTGAGGAACTTGTAATGGACCTTAAGAGCTTTGTTTAGTATTGCTATAAAAGAAGAACACTTTCTCAGCTGAAAGAAATGAGGTTCCCAGTGTAACTTTGTTCCAGCAAGTAGTCTGGCATTGAAGCAAAGCTTAAAACTCTCCCTCTTGGTTAGCTTGCCATGTGTCTGTAATTAAACTCTGTAGCTGAAAGTATCTTCAGTGTCTTGCTGTTCATTGCAGACAGGGCTAGTGTTTGACAGTGGGCTTGTGTGAAAATAAACTCTGCTTGTGTCCTGGCAGGATCTGCAATGAGAGCTACATGCCACATGGACTGAAGGTGGTGCAGTGTTTTGCTAAAGGAGGCCTGCGCTCCCTCATGCAGTTGGAGAGACGCTGGCGGCAGCATTTCTTGGACAGCATGCAGCCCAAGCACCTCCCAGAGCAGTGGTCAGTGGATCATAACCACACGAAGCTGATCCGAAAGTATGGGGAGGATCTTCAGATCGAGCTGTCATGAAAGTAACTCCCTGGACTCTAGACAGTGTAATGGACACGTGTAACTGAAAGAGAAAGGACTGGTTTTATTTCTCTGTCTCCACTAACATCTGGGCCTGTGTGTGCAAACCCAGGCCAGCAGTACATCTGCCAGGTTTGGCTTTTTAGAGTTAAATCCGTTGACTTGAATTTTCAGGTGGTTTGGAATTTTTAATCTAGTCTGTTACTGACTAGATCAGTTCAAGAGTGATAGATACGCTAAGGGAACTTGTGTTCTCAAAGTGATTATGGAGAGTTATTTTCTACCCCCCCGGATGCCTGATCCCTCCAAACTCTCTCTCCTAACACAGAGCACAATATATGTACATTTCCACGTTTTCTGACAAATATATCTGTGCCCTTGGCTGCACTTTGAGAGTCTCCCGATAAAAGTCTTTGTCTGATTTCAGTGCAGTTGTACTCAAACGAGTTCTCCTCACAGAGGACTTCCTTCCAGAGAGAGATTCCTTGTTTGGAAGTGGCAAAGAAACCCTTTTTTGCAGGTTCTGAGCTGTATCAGCATTGTAGATGGGCCTCAGTGAGCTTCCTGCTGTCAGATGACTGATGAGAAGCAACACTCTTTGACAGTATGGAAACACCATGTCAAGACTTTTCTTCAACAGTTGCTAGCAACACACAGTATATTAAAAAATGTTCTTTCCTAATTCCACTTGTTAATCATGAATAGCTCTTGACAGGAACCTTTTTGTATCAGGCTGAAATGAGGCCAGGTGTCTTAAAAGGCAGGAGAGGAAACATTTCATTTAAAGACCATCATCTTTTAAGAGGTAGACCACATGTGGCAGAAAAATGGAAAATCTGGTGTTCTGTTCCTGGATTTGACGTGTGTGGTGGTAAGCAGGTCATACTCTCTCCATGCCTGTTTCCCTGTCTCTAAAGTGGGACTAATAATACTTACCTACCTCACAAGAGTGTTGTGAGGCTTAATTTAATCATGTTTTTGTAAAATGCTTTGAAAGTAGAAGCTAGTGTGTGCTAATTATTACTGTTGTTTTTAAAAATGTTCTTCTGTCTGACTTCTTAAAGAGTCATGTTTTTTTGCCTGGTGCTAGACCTTAGTTAAATATAACTTTTTTTAGAAATACATAACCCTTTCTGTGAAATCTCTTTTCCATTATTTTGATTGGATGATAAGAGTGTCCTTCTGAATGATGAAGCTATGCTCAGCTTTTACAGATCTCTGTAAAGAAGTTTCAGTAAAACCCTTATCATACTTCACACTATTGCATATGGCACAGTTGACCCGTATTTTATTATAACATTTGGGCAGAATCCTGGACCTGCTGTGACCATGGCTGAAACTCCTTATCAGCTAATTCAAGAAATTTCACAGGCCAGGGGTAAAAAAACTTGTTTGTAGCAGAGACTGAGATAAGGAGTACCCATGGAGAAATGGTATATTAATGCCATCCCAGAGGAGTTGCAGTAGCAGCCCAAGCACAAGGAATCAAAGATTCACGGTAAGTACTACTTATCACAGAGCTGCAAATGAGACCATTTTCATTATAAGGGCAATTTTATTCCTTTCCTGTACCACTGATGGTTCTTAACAAAAAATGATCTAGCCAAATGTGTTCTGTCTCTGTGCTCATTCAGACAGCTGATTACAACCTAAGCAAGAACCTCCTGTCTACAGCAGCAGCTTGAATATATTTTTCTCCAAAGCATTTTGAGCATGTGTTCAGATAGTACTATCTCCTGTCTTCAGTGCCATCTGATCAGGGTGGTGACGGCTCTTTGCATGGCTCAGAAGCAACTTCTCAACAATTAGGAGTACTTCCTGAGTCCATCTCAATTCTTCGTTGTGCTTTGGTTTTTCTCCCTTTGTTCTGATGCAGGAACTCCCGAAAAAGCTGTCCTCCTTTAATGGAACTGATGGGCTGAACACAGGGCTGCTGTCCTTTCTGTTTGTTGAGGCAAGAAGCTGATGCTGAGACAAGAAATGGTTCTCTAAATTTAAGGGAGTCAGTGATATCATTGAAGAGTTTTGTGGGTTTTAATTTTCCAAATCACTCAGAAATTTGTAAGAAAAGCTTCATAAATACTTTGTTAAATTAAAATTCTTCGTTGTTTGTAAGATATCCTTGACTGGCATCATTTTAAGTCAAGCTGAAAGAGGAGGGGAAGTCATACAGTTATTGTGTAGAAATAGATTATTTTTATATGATTATGATTTTAAATTTCCTGCCAGTGTGTAGATAAAACTTTCTTGTATATCTTCATTGCTAATTGTTGCATTCAGTAAAAATTAGCTTTTACCAGACATACCACTATTGAAGCTCTTAACTCTTTTGCATGCCTGCTTTTTCTCTTTTTCTCCGTCTCATCCCGTCCTTGTGAGTCAGCTGTTCCTTACAGTAACACCTGGACCTCACCTTCTGAGTCTCCCTTTCCAGTGCCTTCCCTGGTCTGTCTGTCAGAGATTGGTCATGGAAGAGCCCATACTGGCAGCAGTACTGTACTTCTAAGCAGTGCAATAGCAAGTTTGCTCAGGAATACTTGATGTTCTGAGGCTCTTGGTGGATTCAGGTGTTGGCCTTGGCCTGATTGTGTTGGCTGGTCATGATGGCTACAGATCTACATTTTAAAAAATATTTAGGTTTTGCTCAACCTGAGTATTCCTCTAGGTTGTATCTGACCTGTACTGGGACCATCCC
This sequence comes from Megaceryle maxima, assembly GCA_024605025.1. NCBI lineage: Eukaryota > Metazoa > Chordata > Aves > Coraciiformes > Cerylidae > Megaceryle > Megaceryle maxima. Next base: position 4,024 of record JANHGN010025552.1, on the reverse strand, counting down.
GCACTAAACCACGCACATCCTCTCTGTCTGCAGGGGGAGAGAATTGCCAGCCTCTCCGTGTGGGCTGGCTCTTACAACATGGGATTTTTTTTTTCTGTCACCTGTCACTTTACATTTGAAGTTTGCCTGGGATACACTGACAGAGATGGGGGAGAGGAATTTTCCCTTTTACCTGGCATTTGATGCCATCTGCCTCAATCTCATTCTTGCAGGTCAGTGGGAAGCAAGCTCTGGCTGCTGAGGTCCCCAAACCTGTTTTGGTTTATGAATTCCCTGCAGAACTTGCCTCCAACCTTTTTGTTTCAGATGCTTTGGCCATGTGAAATGGATGTGCTTTTCTAAGAATATGACTGGGCACATGTTTCCAGAGACACCCCTCTGGAGCAGGAGTACCAACAGCCCCTGTGGTGGTTAGCTTGCCTTCCCCCATGGGCTACAAACTGATTTCTGTCTTCCCAAACACTACAGTTTGCCTATTTCTTGGCTTTGCAGTAACCTCAACATTACTGTAGGGTGCAGGAATTACTAGCTGAGCAGCATTTTTGATAGTCTGGCCGTTGGAGGTGCAGTAAGTGCTGCATTTCTGAGCAGACCATACATGACATGTTAATTATGCTGCTGACAGACTTGGCGTTTGCAGTGCCTTGCTTTCCCTCCTTTGACAATCTTTAAAGGTTCCAGCTGTCACATCCGTGACTGACAGGACTGAAGACAACGTACTTCCTTTAGCTTCTTGCTTTTTTCTCTTGCTTGGTATTCACTAATGGCAGGGATGGGAAGCTACTTCCTGTTGCATTTCTTCCATTGCTTTGTCTCCCTAGGGAGGATCTGAATTCTGCACTATTTGTAACTGGTTTTTGGTGGGGTTTTTTTGGTTTGTTTGATTTTTTTTTTTTTCATCGAAGGCAATGTTGCTAGCCTCGAGAAGTATCCTATTGCCCTGGCCCTGTGCCTAAATGCCTTTGAGAAGCTGGGCTTTTTGCACATGGAAAGCGAGCCTCTATGAAAAGGAGTGACCAGGAGCTATCGCCAGTGCTCAGTGTTCTGCACTGAATTAGAGGCACCTCCAGTCTGAACCAGTAGGTCAGTTCCCATTGCTGCTCCTTGATTTCATCCTTTCTTCAGGCCTCTACAGTAGTCCAGACCTATACCTCCTTCTTCATTCCCACAGACTGTCACAAACTGTCATCACCTTGATGCTCTTTGGGAATAAGGGCAATTTTAAAGCCCTTTCATTATGTAGTGCTGTGTTATTGGCAAAAGGGCTTTACACCCCCTCAGGGGTACATTGTTCTGGAGAAGTGGGGAGGCGGGTGGAGCTAAGGACAAAGATGACATATCCAGCTTTCATCATGAGTTATTAAGGGAGCCACAGTGTGCCCTGCATCAAGGGAATGCTGTTAAATGCCTTTATGGGTAGAGAGGGCAATGCAAGAGGGACAACATGGTTAAGCTTAGTAAGGGGAAAAAGAGCCAAAAAACCAAATAAACATACATGAAACATCCCATGTTCAAAACAGATTCCTCTCCCTGTGCATTCCACCATGAAGAGGAGGCAGCTGAGGATTTTCTGCACCAAGGTTAGTGCTGCATCCTCTCTTTCCACTTGACTGTCACAGTGCTTGTTTCTGTCTTGAATTAGACAGTGTGATAACTACCCAGGGTCTCGGTGGTGCTGGTCACCAGGAAACAACAAAACCATCTTTCTTTTATTATTTTTCTTTGCAAGCTATTGGGTAAGTTCAGTTTCTGAGATGAGGGGAGTAAAGAGAACTGGAAAAAAAAGGTGATAAAGGCTCTTACTGTAAAATAGAGGTGTCATCTTCAGATAACAAGAAACCATTTCCTTGTACAAGAAAAACTCCAGCTTCGGTTATAGATGATATAAAATATGGTTTCTATCTTTGCTTAAAAAATGGAAAGATTGTGCAGTGGTTAAGGAGCAAATAAGAGAAGAAATTTATATCTCAGCACAAATGTTACAAGCCTGGGAAGAAGGTACTAGACAGCTGTCAGAAATGCAGGCTTAAGAGAAAAACTGTCTGTCCAAACTCACTCCACAAAAACCTGCTGCACTGCGAAGCTGTTCCGCATTGTAGCGTGCTCTGTGGGCTCTGACACGTATCTGTTTCATGTTGATTAACAGCAAGTCCTTTCCAATTGGTTGTCCTTTGAAAAATGCCAAACAGTACTTTGCATCAGCTGAGGTCTAGCCAGTTGTTCTTCCTTTTTTCTTCTGCCCTGACTGTCTTCAGGACTTTTAGCCATAAATAAAAGCAGAGAGACTGACAGCTGGTGGCATGTGAAAACGAGAGTGGGGTGCCCCTTTCAGAGCACTACAAGTAAAAAAAAAAAAAATCATCATCCCTACTTGTCTAGCAAGGGCTATAGAGAACCCAAATCTGAACTGTGTGTATATAGTTTTATGTCAGGTTTTTGCTGTTCTGATAATGTTTTCCATATGTTCTAAAAGCGTTACACCCTCTTCTTTCCCCCTCTGGTCCTCCTGTGATATATGGGTAATGATACTAGATGTTGTTCAGCTGCACATCTCAAAGCACTGTGGTCTTAAAGACCAGCTCCATTTTACAGATATTTGGCCCGCACTGGAAGAAGAATCAGTCAAAGCAGTAAAACTGGAACCTAAAAAATCCTTACAGAGCCCTGGAAAATACCAGACTAGACTGCCTGTCTTTTGACAAATTGGTTACAGGGAAAACTGCCCTCAAGTGCACATTCTGTGCACAATAGCCAGTGGTGTTGAGTATTACACCCTCAAGAATACCCAAGTACCTTTTTTGGTTTTTTTTTTCCCTCCCCTGCCTTATATATGGGCATTAGGACTCTTAATGCCACTGAGCTCTGACCCCTTTAGCTCCACACCCCCAGTTCTGCTCCACTGTTAAAAGCTTTCCAGTGTGTACTGAAGTACTGCAGGGTGTTCTTGCTGCCAGGGGTGTGGAAGCCCTGCTGCAGCTTTGGACAATGAAGCCGGGAGGTAGGGTAAATACAGGTAAATAGATGCAAGAAATAAAAAAGGTGGATTATCATTATTTCACTCAGTTGAAATAACCACCATTTTAAACCAGAAAGACTTACTGCTAGCCATCATCCTTTCACCATCAGCTGTGGCTAGTTGGTGAGTTCATATCAAAAGCTTATTTATCATGATGGGCTGAAGCAGGGGATAAGGAAGAGAAATTGTCATAGCTCACAGGTTTGCACTGGGTAATGACCTCAGCCATCTTTCAGCATGCCTTGCCATACCCTTGGAAGGAAAGGAGCTGATGGAAGCCTGGATGGGTCCTTGTCCTCCTCATGGCCTCTTTTGCTCAGGACCTGCCGCACTAGAAGGGGAGACCTGTGCTCTGCAAGAGACACCAGCATGGAAATGTGTCCTCTGAGCAAAGCCTAGAAGAACTGAGTTTGTCTAGCTCATGGGATACAAAGAACTGATGTACAAGGAGATAGACAAGAAAAATAGTCTGGTGAAGACAAGGGGGATTTTTGTGGTCTGCCTTCTAGTCTAGCTAGGACAGGAGGTTATGGACTTAAATGTTAGTGAAGGACATTTGGGCAAGTCATGAAGAAATCTTCCCTTATGGTACGCATTGCTTCACGACACAGGTCACATCGCTTCCTTACAAGCATACTGACTGGCTCCCCAGCTGCAAACCATCTGTGCTGCCCACTGACAAACCTGGAGGTGATAAAACCAGAAATATTTTAGCTAACCCTGTCCATGGGCATTCTGCTCCCATATGCGCTATGTGCTTGCCCTTCAGTCACCCGCTGCCAAGACTGACATGCAGCGCTTCTCTCTGAACTGCTTTAATTAATGTGTGCCTGCTCCGGATTTTTATAGCCCTTAAAGAGTAGCCGTGAGTGGTATCTCGTATCAGAGGGAGGTTTTATATCACTGCTGTGAAGCTTGCCATTGCTACTGCTGAGGAGGTGACCTTGGCACGTGTATCCCTCCCCTTTGCTCCTTGCACTACGTGTTAGCACCACACTTTGTTCTTCC
>JANHGN010025550.1:0-11950 GCA_024605025.1 Megaceryle maxima | reverse complement strand
CCCCTTCACAAACACAAAATAATTAAAAGATTTTTTTTTTTAACATTATGTTTTTAAAAAAGAAAAATTTGATTAAAAAAAAAAAAAAAAAAAAAAAAAAAAAAGCAGCCTATAAGCTCCACAAATTCTGAACGGGAAAAGAGAGGATGGTCTCCTCCAACGACTTTCAAACAAACCAACAAACAAAAAACAACCAAACAAAAAAAACACCGTAAAACAAATTTAGCTTCTCAAAAATGGGAAGAGTGAAGCTTCCACTTGTCTTCATATGACATTACTACATTCTCTTAAAACTGTAAATTTACCCCAGCAAAATAGTTTCCAATTTAACCAAAAGACAAGCAGAATTTGTCCACATGCAATGACAGTAGACAGTCTGACTTCAAGTGTAACTACTGTGAGATTTTGCTTTTTTTACTTTTTACTTTTAAATAATGCAAGACACATAATGCCACTAGTCAACAGCTCTCTTTTCCAACTTGATTGAAACCTACTGTAATGGAAAGTTAAGTTGGCTTTTTTAAAGCAGCTTTACCGTCTTTATTTGTCTACAAAATTAGATGTGTAGCTCAAGGACAAGTGAATTACTCAGTGTCCCTCCTTCAAGTATATTGCATATTTTAGCTGAAGCATCTGAGCATGCTGGATTTCTCTCCTTTCAAATCTGAGCTGTTGATTTTCACTTCTTCCAAATTATCAGATTAAACTCTACCATGGCAGATATAAACACCTTTTTTTTTTTTTTCCCTGTTTAAACATCACTGAAGATAGGCACACATAAAAGGCAAATGCATATGCAAGCTAAACTGTTATATTTTTGTATTACACAAGTTCTCAACTGACAATTTCTGCATGAACATTTGTTATTTTGGAACTAACTACACTATTAGTGTGCACAAATCATAGCACTTCTTACTCTGCGCATTCATATATACACACACCTGCTACTAATGGAGCTTAGCTTCAAATTCACATTTTTAATCCAATTTTAAAAGCTAGAAATGTGAGAAGCAGCATAACAGAAAGCTCCTAATGAATAAATACACTCTGTGATGCTCACATCAAGACATAGGAGTCTCAGATACACAATTCCTTCAGAAAACGGGAGTCACGAACTAGAATCAAGGATCTGTCTACATTGCTATGACAAGCAGGATAAAGTCCATCAGCAGTCATGGGAATTAAAGACAATAAATTTTGTAGAATTAAAATTTAATTAAAACAGAAAAATACTTGCAGATTTTGTATTTCTAGAAAAATAGTTTCTCCAGTGTGAACAAAATACGAAACAAATACAGGATGATACAACTACACATTCCATTACCCTGTTGTACTGGGTTTGCATGGCAAAGTTTTGGTAGTGGGGGGAGCTACAGAGGTGGCTGTGAGAAGCTGCTAGAAGCAAAGGAACAAAAAAGCCACCCTGCACGACTGCAGCTGAAGAGAAGAATGAGAGTACGTGAGAGAACAGCCCTACAGACATCAAGGTCAGAGAAGGAGGAGGAGGTGCTCCAGGCACGAGAGCAGGCACCCAGCAGCCCATGGAGAAGGCCATGGTGAGGCAGGCTATCTGCCCGCAACCCATAGAGGTTAACCATGGAGCAGATATGAAGGGCCCCGCACCACAGCAGGTGGAAGCCCAAAGGAGGCTGTGACTCCATGGGAATCCCATACTGGAGCAGGGTCCTGGCAGGACCTGTGGACTCATGGAGAAAGGAGAGCCCACAGAAGAACAAGTTTGTTGGTAGGCCTTGTGACCCCATAAGGGACCCACACTGGAGCAGTCTGTTTCTGAACGACTACACCTCATGGAAATGACCCACAATGGAACACTTCATGAACACCTTTCTCCCATTGGACAAGTTCATGAAGGACTCTGTCTTGTGGGAGGCACCTCACACTTCGGAAGGGGAACAGTATGAGGAGTTCTCCCCCTGAGGAGGAAGGAGCAGCAAATGAAATGGCTGTAACCTCCATTCCCTGTCCTCTTGTGCTGCTGCAGGGAGGGAGGTAGAGAAAACTGGAGCTAAAGTTTAGCCTGAGAAGAAGGGAAGGGTGGGGGCAAGGTCTTTTCAAGATTTGGTTCCATTTCTCCTTATCCTCCTCTGATTTGATTGGTAATAAATTCATTTTTTTTCCCCAAGTCCAATATGGTTTACCACCCATGATGGTAATGGATGAGAGATGTCTCCCTTTTCTTATCTCAACCCACAAGCTTTTCATTACAGTTTTCTCTCCCCTATCCAGCTGAGGACAGGGAATGACAGAGTGGCTTTGGTGGGACCTTGGTGTCCAGTCAAGGTCAACCCACCACACCTGTCTTCCAGGCATATCAGCTTGATAATGCCAAAACTTTTCACATCATGCTGGTAGGACCTTGGATCCTCCAAGCAGTACTGAATCCTCTTGAAAATTTCATCAGCCTTTTTTAGTAGTGAGTTACAGTTGATTTTGCTCCATATCGTTGACTACCAGCTTTAGCATCTAAAATAACTAACAACTTGTAATTTCCAGCTCATAGGCTTTCAAGTCCTGCTTCTAGGCAAAAAAAAAGCAATCATCTTGGAAACATGTGTCCACTTTACAGCAATTAAAAAAATTACATTATGGAGCCCATGTTTATTGTCCTAATTATACCTATCAATTATCCTGTGTACAATTTTATTCTTAATTGTAACAGATAAATTAAGCTAAACTCTGAGAATGAAACTATATTTCTTTCCTTTTTGCATAACAAACTAAATAAAAAAATTCTTCAGGAAGAATGACATGTATATTTTCAGATTTCCTTAAGTGCCAAACAGCTGCTCAGCTTTCCATTAGTTTGAAAATGGGGAGTGGATGTTAGCATTAAATTCTGTGGCTGCAGATGACATGCTGTCTCTTCTAAACAGAAAACACCTATTGAAAGTCACAAGCCTACAACAGAGCAGCAAGCAGGTAAGCAATGGGTATACTGTTACAAATTATTTCCCAAAGTAAAAGAACAATTGAACAGAAGAAATTAGATATTTAGAGGTTTTATTTGGCTAGCTCTAATTATAACTTCTTTCTACTTAGGAGTCTCAAAACATACTAGCACCAATCCCACATTACAGACTGAGCAAAATTACAGACAGCTTGTGCACCATTACCTTAGCTTTTAAATGCTGATACCTTCCAACTACCAGAAAGACAGAAAAGCAGAGGAGAATCAACCACTATTAGGAACTACTTATTCTTGAGAGAGGGGGGGGGGGCCTCTAACTGCAAGAGTTATGTTTTCATGTTCCATGGCAGAAGAACAAGGAGGAGAAGGAATAGAGCCTGGGAGACAGCAACACTGAGATTTAGGTAGCAAAGCCTTGCCTAGGTTGTTTAAAACTCATTTGTTGTTTGGCCAGCAAATTTTGTAAAAGCTTGATGGTCTGCCCCCTAAAGAGGTCTTGAACAGGCAAACTGGTATCCGTATAAGAGAAGAAAGTGGCACTTTGTCATTTCTGTGATATTCTCAAAAGCACCAAGGGTTGTGTTGCTAAAGTGCAGTTTAACTCCTGAAGTTTAGGCAAATTTACTGCCGCCTGCATCTTCTAGGCTTCTGATGCCTATCCTAAGAAAAGGATAACTGAGAGCAAGATGAATGGAAAATTATCAAATACAGAGGATAAACAGACATCTTTCTAGTGAGGTCTGTTTATTCTATTATTCTATTCTGCTAATCAACAAATAGGAAAGTATCACAACTCTTTCCAAATAAAAAACTATAAAAAAAGAAGATAACTGAGCAAGAAACCAGCAAATATATTCAACATAGTATGTCACAAAGCTGAAAATCCAAACTCTAAGTTAGAGAAGTTATGTTCTTTTCAAGTTTCAATCTGCTTATCTGTTGCAGTAAATGGAACATTAGTTTATTGCTTCCACTCAACAGATGCTGAATTTACTAAAAGGGAAACATTAGGCTGAATAAACAAGAAAATAATCAGCCAGGAACGAGGTATTTCCAATCTACTCTTTTTCGTGTTGCATTCAGTCAGATTTTCCCAAATAACATGAGCAAGACCTTACAAGTCTCCCTTTATGGACACTTAAGTGGCTCACAAGCATTAGAGGATGCCAATAAGTCTATGAAAATTTCCAAAGAAGAAATGCTGTAGCCTCTACCTAAATGCAAGCTTGAAAGTCTTTCAGCTTCAGAGAAAGCCGCTCCTTTGCAGTATTCTGAAGAAAATCAGTGAGATCACCACAATTTACAGTTACAGGTAAAGAACCATAGAGGACAACTCAGGACAGGGAGAGGAACAGCATGTAGAGCGATTGCCTTCATCTTTTTAGCAGTCTGTATCAAGTTAGAGAGTACTGTTGTCAGTGCTAATAACCAAGGGCACTGAACTTGAATGAACCCCTCCAGATGGCACTGTGAGCTGGAAAGCCTCAGAATTAGTGTGGTTCTGATCTGGTCTGCTCTTCTATGTCCCAAGAATTTAAATAGGAACAGACCTAGAAACAGCTAAGTTCATTACAGCTGGTTCTTTTCTGGACCAGGAATGGAAGTTAAGTGTATGAAAATACTCTCAAGACAGGTTACAATGACAGACGCAAGTACACTAAGCGCATTTCAATGCTGGATTGCTTCAGGAAAAGCAATGCCTCAAACAAACTACAAGAGAAAAAAAAAATTGCCCAACTGGTCTGTTAACTAACCTACTTTACATAAATGATTTATATATTGCTCCTATCTACTTTTTATCTTTATCTTTCTCATACTGAATGCTGTATAACTGCCTCTGTTGATATACAAGATGAAAAAAAGCATCTGACCCACATTGGTACCGTATTTCCCCATAGTGAAGAGGAAAGAAATGGACTGGGCCAAGCTGTCAGTGACAAAATCGAGAGGTTAATAGAAAACTTGTTTCATGCCGCTCTGTAAAAAAGCACAGATCATCCATGCTTGAAGCCTGAAGCTTTCAGGAGGCCTTTGTCACATCAAGGCCAAGGCAACTGATGTAGAAACAAAGCCTCTGTTAGTCTGTGTTAAGTGAGGGAGATCACCAGTCGGGTGCTGGCTCAAAAGGCACATTCTATTCTATTCTTTTGCCCAGAGTTTCAAAGGTTCAGCAATAAAAGGAATGTTTATGCAGCGACAAAACACACTTCTGTTCCACTAGGTTTATACTGAATTCTGAACCTCTCTCCAGGTAGGCTGAAAAGAACCCAATGGCACAGAGATAAAGTTAGTCTTCAACGTCCTACAACCTTTGGAAACGTTTCTGGTGCAGAGGAAGAATTACAATAATGTTAATGCGTGGATTAACAAATGTGTTTATGTGTTATTACAGCCCACAGCAAAGAAAATATTTCTCTCCTCTCCTCCCTTTTTAAAATCATCCAGTTTGCCAGTCAAGAAGTTCCCGGCCAGAGCTAAAATCTGGTCCAAAAAAAATTTCGGAAAGGAGACATAAGTGTTTCCATTACATTTTATCCTTTTAAAAGAATGAGGGGGAAAAAAAAGTTATACTACTTAATTTCCTAAACTGATAGTTTTTAATGAGTCATATGATTTTATTCACCAACTCTCCAAACTAGAAAACTTTACTGCTTTGCCATGGCATTCTCACACCTCATGAAAGGGTTTTAAAAACTTGCACCCAGCACAGGGGTTTGTATATAAATTAATTATTGAAAATAAATCCCAATATGAAGGTTTAGATACTCTGAAAGCATTAGTCACTTTCCATACAGTTACAGTACTGTTCATTAGACTGTATGAACTTGTTATCTCACAACCCTTTAGAAACAAAAGTATCAATATTCATCTTCAGGCACTAACCGACTTTCAGTGTTGTCATAATCTTCAAAAGAATCATAAAATTCAGTCACTAGGCTCTAACATTGCAAAGATTTTCTACATGCCACCATGTTTATGTCCACATGCAAATCCACTAGACTTCAGCAATTTACTAATATGTACTAACTGCTAATAAATTACTCCTCATATGGACCCAGTTCTCTAGGGTGTTTTTGTATCCACATAAAGCAATGGGTAACTTCAGCTCTAACATCCATGTAAGGACAGTAAAGCTCATGGACATGTAAGCTCACTAAAGCACAGGACCCTATACAAGATGTTAATGTAGTCAAGGTTCTATTAAATAAACCAGTTCCTGTTTATAAAGTGTACACGGGGGCCTATAATATTAGTATGACTTTCCTACTGAATGAAGCCACAGGATGCAATACATTTTGCTGACAACCGAAAGGCAGACTCTAGGAAGTAAACGGACAATTTGATCTTTGGTGACTTAAATCAAGATATAATATAATTATATCATAGTAACACTTAGCAGCTGAACAGTAAATGATAGAGGCTATGGTAGACAAAAGAATAAATGACATTTTTGAGCTCCAAAAGGTGACAAAACCTTACTTATGTAAGGTGATGTATAACCTATACACCTTAGATTCATATCAAGCTGATACCTCTCACCTTAATGAAAAGTTGCCAAAATTCTAAGTTGTCAGGTATTGTTAAAGGATTTAAGAATAACTAATAAAAAGAAGCTGCTGAAAGCATGTAGCAGACCAAATTAGGTAGGCTAGACATGGCACCAACAGAATGGAAACTAGACTGCTGTGTATGGCCCAGCAGATAAAAAGCAGTCAAAGAGAAATCTTGTGTTCAGTAAACTCAATCATGTGAAGATAATGGTGAAAAAAGAAAAAAAAAAAAAAAGTCCTGGGACTTGCAAAAGGTACCACACCTTAAAGTCACTGGGACAGAATAAGGTAATGCCTACAAGATACACATGGCAGAAAAATCATTACACTGAAAGCCACAAGTATCACAATATTTTAGAAGAATTAACTCCTCAGCAAGCTTCAGCACTGATATTTTTTGTAAGGTTGTATGATTACAAATTTGGTTAGGATTTTAAGTACTTTTTTTCCACTCAACTCTTTATGAAATCAGCCTTGTGAAACAAGGAAGTAAAAGTAGAAGGCAAATGAGACAATGCCCAGGCTACTTAAGCGTTAAAATTATGTACTAACTTCCAATCTTATACTCATTTTTCTTTCATGTAAAATTTCTTTCAAATCATGTTTGATTCAACAGATACATAATGCTAGGCTTTACACTTACTGCAGTAGATTTCTATAAATCTAGTGCAATCAAGGGAATTGCAACTTCACCATTTGGTTTTGTTGGTTGGGGGTTTTTTTTGGTTTTTGGGGTTTTTTTTTGTGTGTGTTTTTTTGGTTTGGTTTTTTACTCTATTTTTTTTCTCCTCATTCTCACCTACAGAACCATACTTCATGAAAGGTTCACAATGAATTACTTAAACAAAGCATACAAATGAGTACTGTGCACTACAAGAAAGAAAGTAGTAATGGCCATTCACAGATAACAAGCCAGCTGAGCTTCAAAAGAAAACTTGGTTTATGGCATAGTAACAACTTAGTGGTCAAATACAGGTATTAAATCATCAATCTATTCAGAACTTGAATTTTTGGAAAGCCACAGAGTCATCAGGCACGTGTCAGTAAGTATGCTGCCTTCTGTACGACTGAAAAAAATTTACTAACAAACTGAGCATTGCTTAGGTAGTTACTTCACTTTATTTCTTCTTAAAGCAACTGGGTTAACACCTGTTCTTTAACTAGGATATAACTATATCAGCTATTTAACTATATATAGTTAAATCAACAGCTGGAGACTCGTTTAATTAATCTCTTGGAGTTCCTTCAGGATAACAATTTATTTTCGGAAAACAACTGCAATACAGTAACAGAGTTAAGCATTAAGTATGTTTATCCTGCTATATTTAGAGCTTAAAAAATATTCAAGACAAAGTAAATGTCATCTAGAACAGGAATACTCTAAAAGCAACAAAACGATGTCATTAATTACTACACACACTTGAAAAGTTAATGTCTGTCTTGTCAAGTTTTTTACATGCTATCTCTCTTCCTCAAAAAGCAACCTTAGGAAAACATTCCTAGGACCACAAGGCAGTGAAAAAGTGAGTCTACCTTTCCAGGAGCACAAAGTAAGACTAAACTGCAATTAAAATTTCTGCATTAACAGAAGGAAAGAGCAAAGTTTCCTTTTGGTAACAGAAATAATTATTTTCGTACCTAGTATTTAGTAATTTTTCTCCTCAATTATCTCCCCATTGCCATTTTTCTCCTCATTAAGCACAAATAATTGCAATTTATCCCTGAGAGAGCTAGTTTCATTTTACAAAGCAGGAGCTACATTTTTATTTTATGGGACCCCTAAAGTCACAGCATGTTGTACACTTAAGTTGAGAGAAATGGTACACTGACTTTATATAAATTAGCTAAATATACTACTACAAAAAACCTCCTATACAATATCTTCAGATTCTTACTGCCATTCAATTCTCCTAGCCCCTCTATAAGCTTCTAGCAGACTAGCAAGAACTGCAATACCAGTATTGCCATCTTGAAATAAAAGCTATACATTCCCATCTGAGAAAACTGAGTTTAATATTCTTTTTTCCCTAGGATTCTAAGGGAAAAAAAAGAAACGTCATATAGTGCACTAAAACTTCCTGGAATGGGCAAAATGAGCTTAATCCCTTAAACAGCAGTTCACAGCATTTCTCTACAATCCTTTTAAACTCTGGGTTAGAAGAATCCAAAGCACTTTATGAAGTGCCACTGAAGCAACAAATTCTGACTTTATGGTAGAACATTTTTCATTATCAGCAACAGAAAGACCTGATAATGTCAGATAGGATTTAAAAAAAACCAACCAAACAAACAAAAAACCACACAAACAAAAAAAACCCACCAAACAAACACACACAAAACAAAACAAACCACCTTTACAAAATTCCTAGAACAAAATTAACATTGATTACTTAACATGAACTTGCTTGAGAACAAATCACCCAGTTATTCAAAAGTCAGGCTCTGAAACCTTTCATATTATTAACAAAATATTAAGAGTTGGTTCCAAAAATCCCATACTATAACTTAGCAATTGAAATCAAAACCCTTATAGAGTAGCTAATACATGATATTTAGACAATGCAATTCAAAAGACCATATAAATGTTTTCTCTAATTCACAAACATAGAAAAATCATAATCCAGGGCCATCTGTGCTTGCCAGTTAGAAGACAACTATAAAAATAAAGAAGTATGCAAAAGCAACAGTTGCCACTATCTCCACACAGTGCTCGTCAATCAAATTACTGGCAACCTTCAAGATTATATTTGTAACACAGAAACTTTCTTCCGCTTATAAATTGCCTTACGCATTTAAAAGTTACAACAGACATTTTACACTTTTGTAAAGATTGGTCTTTTAATGTTAATATTACACTATAAAACCAGAAAATATAAAGCTTCAAGAATGGAAGTAATGATTCTCATGTTTTTAATAATATGATCCTATATATAAATTAATTCCACCAGATCTGGAGTATTACCAGACTGACACACATTCTGGTTTAGATGCATTTATGTATGAAATAACTATAAGCAGAACATTATTATGTTTATGTTTTCCATCGAGGGAAATTCACCAGAATAAATTTACTTTCATCAGTTTTATGGCATTCCGCATTAATTTTTGTGGGTTTCTAAAAAATACTTGAAATTAGTTTTACACACACAGATATAGCTACAAGGACATTATAGCCCAAATCAAAAAGGTGTTCTTCCCCATCCTCAGTAGATGAAGACAATATCCAAAAATATTTGACCATATCAGCCCATTATCACCTGGGGTAACAGCTATCATGCTACTAGATAACATAGTTATGTACCTTAAATTATTCTTACCTTGTTTCAAGTAAAACCTAAGAATATTACCTATCTATGCTGACCACATTATAAAAGCAGAGTCTGGCTTAATTTAAAGAACTCATGAAAAACAAAAATATTCCAAAAATGGGATTTCAGTTGGGATCTTAACACCACACTGACCTTCAGCAAGAAGTTCTGTCTGAATCAGCCCTAGTTACCTAAGGCATTCTCCTATGTACAGTTGTGCAGATCCCCAAGGGTTCTCCTATGAACAGTTGTTCAGATCCCCAAGGGCCTTAATGTTGAAGATTCCTTTAGACAAGTCTGTTTCCTTTAAGGAGTAGTGTTTGCCAGTCTTTTGAGACTCCCTAATGTGTATAAGCAGAGTCTTCCTGATGACTGCAGCCTTGGTTATGGTGTATTATCAATCATCAACATAACTTTCAGGGGGGCAGGGTTGGAAGTTATCAGCTGTTTCTTAAAAGTCATGCCTTCTCATTAGAATCCTACAAGAAAAGTCCTGACAAGTCTGAAGAATGGTATAGTCAAGCAATTACTGCTTCCGTTGGATCCTAATCAATACTCCATTCCAGATCAGGTAGCTCATTCTTCCACAGCACACTGCAAATAGTCAACTGCAAATTCTTATTAACTAAATTAAAAGACTACTCTAGGTACAGGGTTTCAAAGTTGCAGTGATATTGAGACACCTAATAAAATGCACAGAGAGAATCTGTATCTGAAGAGGCTTTGTCCAGACTCCTCTATGAAGCTAATGCAAGAAAACTTTAGTTACAGAAGCATTTGCCATTTCTGGGTTGTGCAGATGCTACATGAAAGAGGCTGTAGCCTTCTGCATGTTATTTCCTGTCTGCAAGACTCCCTCACAACGATGCATATTTTTCTTTCCTCCCGCACTGTAACATTATCCATACACTAAATAAGGAAGGAGAGTTTATTAAAAATTGGCTGAAAATGCCCAAGAGATTATTTTGAGGATGTTGGAAAATGCATCAACTATTGATTTACTTTGAGTCTCTATGTACTGCTTATGTTACCCTGATTCATGTAAATTCAAGTTTTTCCCCCAACGTGAAAAAAAGAAAGAATTTGTATTAGCAAAAACTTCACTCTGCTATAAACCACTTTAGTTGTATTTATAAAAACTACATCTAGGGTTTTTTTCTCCTGCGTCCTCTTTAATAAAAATGTATCTACATCAGAGATGTTTAAAGATCAAAAACTAAGAAAAATAATAAAAGGTAGAAAGCATACCTAAAAGAATGGATTAAAGCACATTAAGACCTGAACAGTTTTGCTTCCATTTAGTTTCTCATTAAATCAGAAGTCTGAAAGAAAAAGGCACCTGTAGAATGAACAGACTATGTCTAAATAAGACTTCATTAATAACCAACACAAGATTATCAGTTTTTTTCAAGTTGGTAAGTGCCATGGAATGGATACATTAACATGGAGGGGTTACATCTTTGGCAACAAGACAATCAGCTTTTCAGATACAGATCAACAGCTTAAACTCTGCTGAAGCTAAGCAGGGACTAACAGCCACTCCTTGTTAATAAAAACAAGTGATATGATGACTTCCACTCAGTTATCAAAGGCAATCTTTTCCCATGTTAATGTTGAGATTTTTGAAGTAGTCTGGAGAACTGAGATACCTTTTAAAGAAATTATTTATAGGCGTTCTGGCCACCTCTGTGCTCCAACCCTGGGTAGAAACTGAACAAAACTTCAGATTTTTTATTTTGAAAAACTGTTTGTGTTTTTGATTTTTTTTTTTAATGTAAAATACTATAAGACAAGTTATACTCAGTTGGGCTTCATCATTTTGCCATCCTGTTTGTATTATTTTTACATGAACTCATACCATGTGGCATGTCTGGCACTGAATGGACAGAGTGAGAATAAAGCCCCCAAGCTCACTAGGTTTGTGAAAGACAGCTCTGTGAGGAGCAGAGCAGACATAAGGAAAGAACCAACTGCATGAATTTCATGCTCAGTGTACAGGACTTGACAGGCTTATATTATTTTGACAGCCTTCTATTATTTTTTACATGCTGCTAAATCATGAAAGAAAAACAAGTTCACAAAGACACTAATACTAATCACAAGATTCCAGCCTTGCCGGGGGGGGGGGGGGGGGAGGAGGAAAAAACATAAATCCCGGATAA
>JANHGN010025549.1:0-25275 GCA_024605025.1 Megaceryle maxima | reverse complement strand
TCCAACCTAAACCTCCCCTGGGGCAGCTTGAGGCCAGTTCCTCTTGTCCTGTCCCTTGTTCCTTGGGAGCAGAGCCCAACCCCCCCTGGCTCCAACCTCCTGTCAGGAGCTGTGGAGAGCCAGAAGGTCTCCCAATGTCTCTGTCCCTGTAATTTAAATTACAAATAGAGTTCCTGATTTTTCTTACCAGCTCCAGTGTTTCTGAGAAGGGCTTTGTTTTAATAACAGGTTTTATCCTCTCTGCTGGGCAGAGCCACATCCATGCCCCCCGGCTGGTCTGGCTGCCTCAGGAAGAGAGAACTTTCTGCTAATTATCTTCAGGAAGATGTTTGTACAACATAATGTTGCCCTAGTGCAGCCAAGTGCCTAAACCTGAGGTGACCCTCCCTGGAGTTAAGTTCCAAACTCTACCATCGTTCTGTTTATACTTCCAATTATTTTTTTTATATTGCTTTCCATCGTAGTTGTTGATGTTACTGGTACAAATGTGGAGATACTAATGTGATCCCAGCTGGGAGTTAAAGTCAGACTTTTGTGACACACTTCAAATGTGTGAATTTCTTCTTGAAACCAGTCAGGATAATTTATGGTGAGAAGGAAAAGGGCAAAATCCCAGCATCTGCTGAAAAGTGATCTCTCTGCTCTCAGCTAGAGAAGTAATTTTTCTTGGTTATGTGCATTTGTGATGGAGTTTTCCTGCTCCCCAGCCCATCCCACTGTCTGCATTTGGTGCTACAACAGAATAGATATTCAAGGCATTGCTCTTCCTAAAGAGACATTGAAGGAGCCTCCTGTACGTGTGGGTTTTGTGATTACGTTGCCATAACTCACTGCATCAGTTGGATGTTTCAGAGCGGTCATCGTATCCTTCTGGGGACAGGAGCCTGTTGGGCCCTTGTGCTCTGCCCTGTGCTCGGGATTTTTGGCCCATCTCCTCAGAGCCATCAGCGAGGGGTTCGGCTTCACTTGCTCCCCTGCTTGTGTAGGATGAAGTTTGCAGTTTACAGGCTCTGGTGTTTACAGCAGCGGGTGCAGCAGGGCGCAGAGTGTGCTGGGGTGGGGGGATCTTTAGCAGACCCCGCGGGTCAGGGTGCCGCGTCGGGGCGCAGCTCCTCACCCGGGGTCACCCGTCCGTGCAGGAGCAGCAGCTGGCGGAGCTGGGGGCCGTGCGGCAGGTCCTGCAAGCAGACCTGGGGACCTCCATCCGGCGCATCGCCGATCTGCAGGTGGCCCTGGAGGAGCTGCGGTCCAGCGATGAGAGCGATGCCGAGAGGTGAGGCGAGGAGCGCGTGGGGCTTGGGGGCTGCAGAGGTGGGGGCTTAGATTCTCTGAGGCGGGGAAGGATGTGAAATGGCAATGCCAGGGTTGGGGAGATGTGTGTCTGTATCCTCACACTTTTTTGCTGCAGTGGCAGCACTTGCTTATGAACAGGGACCTTCATGCCTGTCACGGGGGCACCCACAAACTGGGCAGCAGCAGCTGCCTAAAATGCGGGTTTATTCCAACCAAAAATTACCCAGCACTCCCAGGGACCAAAGGGAAGCACAAGTTCGGATGTCAGGAGGGAATATCACACTACACCACTCATTCCTAAGCATTAGGAATTTTTTGTTTAGAAAGATGACCCAAAATGTGAACCCACCCACTCATAAAAGGGAAAACCTCCCACTCATGGGTACCCAAAAAGGGACCAGTCACCCACAGGGCGTGAGGGCTCGCTCAAGGACATAATGTGTATCTCTCCAGAACTATTCACTCAGCAAAAGTGGGGGGTGAGGGCTCACTTGATCCCAAGAAGTTTCCTCAGGCAGTGTCCCAATCCAAGGGGACAGTCCCCAGCTGCAGACCCGCAGCTCCGAGGGGACTCAAATGGGCTTTCCACTGGGGCTCCACTTATACCCTTGCTGAGTCTGACCCGGGGTCGTTTGAATCAGCTGAGGGCAAGGGTACAACAAAGGCAAGGTGAGGGGGTGGAAAAAAGTGATCAGGTTTTAACTGCCAAGAGTTGTCTGGCAAGCCCCGGTCATTGTCAGGTCTGCATCTGCCACGGTGTCAGCGGAAGGTTTCATGAAAAAGTGTCACCTTTAAAATCATGTTGTGTGTAAAAGCAGCACAAGCTCCTGTCCCTTGCTCTGTGGCATCAGCGGGGACCCAGTGCTGCGGTTATTGATTGAAAATCCTGTACTTTGATCAGCCACAGGAGCGGGGGCTGGAGGAACCAGAGGGCAGAGTGGGTAGAGGATTTTACTAGGAAAAAATTCCCTCAAATTTTTCAGGGGCTATTTCTACAGCCCTCCAATTTTCCCCTCTGCTAAAGGGGCAGCGCAACAAAGCAGAGAAGCACATTTGAAAAAAACAGGGATGTGCTTGTCACTACAACAGGAGGGTTTTTTTTTTCTTTTTGATGCAGTGATTAAACCAGGTAAGGGTGAGATAGAAACTGTGAGCTCAGAAATTCACTCCTTCGTAAAACAAAAGTGATTTCCCAGACAATTGACACCTTAGCGGGAGGTGAGAAGCGCTTCCGACAGGGACAGCGGCAGATGCTGCCTGCAGGAAAAGCTGTGGATTTGGTGTATTTTCTGTATTTTGCTTCCCCCTTCTAAATATTTTCAAGTTATCATCATTTGATCTTTGTAGCTGCTGCTTCCCTAAGCTGGCATTCAAGCTGGTGTGGGAAGGATTTGGGGAACAGTGAGGTACGGAGACCACAGAGCCCCCCCTTAGCTTGCTGCTGTTAGATGTAATAAAACCCCCTATGATTTTCAACTGGGAGAGTCTGAAGCACAAAAAGCTCAGGCTGTGGGAGGAGGTATGTCACTTGGGAAGGTTTTTGTCTCCTTGGTGGCTGCGGGGAGGCCGTGCGAGCCTGACTCTCTGTCTGCCCCTTGCAGCGTGCGGACGGCGCAGGAATCGCTCTGCTCCAGGAGAGAGACGTGAGTGAGCCCTGGGGAGCTGCTGCACGCAGGGCAGGAGCCTGCCTCGGGTTGTGGGTGGGTGGTGGGTCACCAGCTGCTCACAGCATGGGCACAGGTGGGCTCTGGGAAGCACTGGCTTTCTGTGTCCTCCATGCTTGTCAACCCACTTGCTTTCCTGGGAGCTCCCTCTGTTAAACTGGGTGGGATGCTCAATCTGGGCTGCACTTTGAGAAGGAGCACTCTTGTCAGTGGTGCCAGTGACAGGACAAGGGGCACTGGGCACCAACTGGAAGCCAGGAGGTTCCACCTGAGCAGGAGGAGCAAGTTCCTTGGTGTGAGGGTGTGGGAGCCTGTGCCAGGCTGCCCAGAGAGGCTGCGGAGTCTCCTCTGGAGAGATTCCAAAGGCACCTGGACCCTGCGCTGCTGGGCCCCCTGCTCTGGGTGACCCTGCTGGATGGAGCAGGGGGGTGGCACCAGCTGATCCCCAGAAGGCTCTCCCAACCCCAGCACACTGGAATTCTGTGACTATGAGGCTGATCTGTGGCTTTGATGGAAAACTGTGATCCTGAAGGATTTGCTCCACTGCAGCTGGAGTGTGGGCTCCTGTTTGGGGTTTAGCATTAGCCCCGGGGCAGCCCAAGGGTGCACAGGGCACAGAGGGCTGCCTGGGGTCACCCTGGCTCTGTCACTGCAGCTCCAGTCCCAGGGCACTGCAGGCAGCAGCAGGGTTTTCCTGATCCACTGCCTACAGGGCACTTAAAAAAGCAGTGGGGAAATAGTGAATGGCAGCAGCCATGGCACAAGGACCAGGTTGCCTGGAAAAGTTTGCTTTATCTGATCTGTGCTGGTGCCACAGAACAGCCAGAGCAGAGCCCACCAGCTGGAGCTGTGAAGGAGCCCCTGGTCTGTGTCCAGCCTCTCACAAGCTCCAGGACCCTTCCTGGTGCTGCTGACCCTCCTGTCTGTGCTCGTGGAGCTGACAGGGTGTCTCCTCTCCCTACAGGGACGCCTGCTCCAGTGTTGGTTCCACACTCAGTCTGGAGCCTGCAGAGAGTGTCAAGTCCTGGCCGGGGTCATCTGCAGGCTGGTCTTCTCTGGGAGGTGCCAGCGTGGCCGGGAGCCTCTCAGCTCAATCCGTTGGCAGCCGCAGCACCCAAGGACTGAGGTAAGCGACACCAGGGGACTGAGGTGAGGGACTCCCAGCCCATCCTGGGCATGGCCACCTCCAGTGGTGACAGAGATGCTCTGGCACAGAGCACCTACTGGAGCTTTCCTCCAGAGAAACCACAGGTGCTTGGTGCCAGCATCTTGCAGATGGGTGAAACAGGCAGGGAGGGTGGACCCTGCAACTGCCGCAGCAGAGCCAAGCATCCCAAACCTCTGTGTGCCCTCAAGGGCTCCCGCAAGCACTCTTTGGCTTTTTTTCCCCCATGGAAAAGATGAAGTCACCTTTCCCAGGTGTCAGATCCCACGGCGCAGTCACGAGCACCGCGGTGGCACCTCTGCGATGCCCAGGGACAGGGAAGCCCCCGCGGCTCATCGTGGGTGCTGCAGGTGCTGGCAGGGGAGGGTGGGTGCTTCGGCCGTGAGCCTTCCAGCACGTGCAGAGAGGAGCTCGGGGACACCCGCGGTCTTTAAGGTCAAAACACCAAATCAAGGGAGGTAGTCCCTGCCAGGCCAGGATCAGTGGAACTCTAGATGAAAGTGGCTACATCAAAAACATGCTTCAAGCAGTATAATATCTCTTGATGTATTCTCTAGAGATAATTTAAAGAGGCGATGCAGCCTATTTGAGGAGTTCTATGCCATATGCTCGCCTTGCGCTGCTGAGGAAACGGTATGAATTTATACAGTTCTAATATAAAATATGTTAATTTTTGACGGTAACACTGATGGGCTGTGAGGGGGTTGGAGAGTGGCCCAAGCACTCACATGGCCAAACTGCCTCGGCTCACATCCTGCTGCCGCCCCGGGGTGCTCGGTGGCAGGGCTGACCAGGGCTCAGTGGGTGCCCAGGTGCCCAGCCTGACTCGAGGCCACCTCGCCTCAGTGCTCCTTCTGATGGAAGGACCCTCCAGCCCAGAGACAAACCCAGGGGTTTAGAGCCCTCCCCAGCACCGCAGGGTCGCAGGCAAACTGGTTCTTTGTGTTTCATGTGTGAAGCAACTGTATGGGTTGAGTTTTGAAACACCCTGTAACCCAGGGTCTGGTGGCTGCGTCTCAGGAGGGAGGTGGTGGGGACAAGGGCTTCGTGTCTTCTCAGAGGTCTGAGGGAGCAGAGGTGGAGAGATGGAACTTTGAGTCCTGGGGCTGGAGCAGCACATGGCTGAAGTGGCTCCAGAGAGCACCATCCCCATGCAGGGAAGGTGGCTTCTCTATTTTGCACGCAAAGATCTGCAGAACAAGAGCTTCAGAGCAACAACAACAACAAAAAGCATGGTTTTTTGCATAATGAATGATCTGTAGCAAGGATTGCAGCGGGACGTGGTGGCAGCCGGAGGTGTGAACGGGTGGAAAGACCAACCAGCCAAATTCAGAGTGAGCAGTACCCCTGCCTGCAGCCCCTGACTCAGGACCCCTGCCGCACCTCTTTCCCAGGGGTGGTGTACTGGGACATACACCACTATTTTCCCATTTTTTCCCCTGGAACTGAGGCAGGGGCCGGGCTGATGCTCAGCTGCAGCACCCGCCTGCTCCCCGTTGATGTGCAGGTCCACAGATAGACGCCAGGAGCCAATGGGAGTTTGGTCAGATTTGCAGACATTTGTATTAAGCTCCCTGCCCCGATTCTGTCCCCGCTGCTTTCACCTCCCCTGTACAGTGAAATACTATTGCCAGAACTGATCTTCTGAAGAGCAGGTCCCCTGGCAGCAGACACCTCGGGTTTGCTGGAGCAGTCTGACGTGGTCCGTGGCTGATAGAAGGCAGAGTTTAGAGCAGTCAGGCAAGGCTGGAACATGCAGGGAGGTGATGGGTGGGAAGCCCTGAGAGCAGCCGGCCGAGCTCACTGGGACCTCGCGCCGCACGCCAGCACCCATCGGTAAACTAATTCCTGCTTGGGTGACTTCGGTCCAAATGACCCAGCTCTGATCATAAACAGATGGCAGCAAATCAGGAGCTGTGGCCACTGTCACATTTGTGAGCTGAAATACAGAGGTCTGTAATGAAAGGGCCGGACCGACCGTTGCGAGAGGCGATTTGTTCCTCGCCCTGGAACAAGTGGGACAATCGGCTGCTGTCCCGGGGGTCGGGGAGAGGCGAATTGCAAATCCCAGTGTGGTAGCTGTGTTTGGTTTCAGCTAATCTAAGGTGGAATTATCGGAGAGGAGGCTCTATGAAATGCAAACAAACAGACGATGAGACTGGCAAGGTAATAAAAATGAGATCAGCGAAACGAGCTCTTCCTTATTAAGATTCCTTTGTCTTACACAAGCACCCAGTAATGAAAAATGAATCTTCCCAGCATTCGCTTCTCAGTGCTACATATGGGATATTTGCTGAACAAACAGCTGCCAAAAGCCAGAGGAAAGCGTGGAAGGCTCTTCTTGTCAGCACAGTGCACAGGAATGAGAGATTTGATTAACGCTTCCTTTAATTCTCTGCTGTTTAAGTGCCTGTACAAAATGCTGGCCAGCAGGGCTAAGCCTCAATCAATAGAGCACATCACAGAGCTGGAATAAACCATCAAGTTTTTTCTTAGGAAGCCGGTTCAAAGCTTTATGTATTTATCCTGCCTCTGGCCAGGCAGGTCAGGGACGCACTGGGGTGGAGGGGCTGGTCCTGGGGTGCAGGCAGGGGCTGGATCTAGGCCCAGGGCTCTGTCTCTTGGTTCCTGAAGCCCCCGACATCACCCTGGCACCTGCAGCCCCAGCATCACCCTGGCACCCTCAGCCCCCAGCATCACCCTGGCACCCGCAGCCCCCAGCATCACCCTGGCACCCGCAGCCGCCAGCATCACCCTGGCACCCTCAGCCCCAGCATCACCCTGGCACCCGCAGCCCCCAGCATCACCCCGGCACCCTCTCCCCTTCTTCTCCAGTTCAGAAAACCAGGATCCCAGGTCCCAGGGCTGGTGGGCATCCAACACGTTTATTTTTAAACATCATTGTGTCAAAGACAAGTCATTCTATGGGAAGCTGGGAGCTCTTCTGTAGATGATGGCATGACAAGAAAATCCTCTTCTGACAGAAATGAGGCCAGTCTCTTTTCTCTCCCTGAAATGGAGTTGTCTTGGCTTTATTTATGAGCTCCCAGGAAAAGCATCCAAGCCCCACTTTCATCCCTGGTCATGCGCTGCAATGCATGTTTGGATTTTATTGTATAAATTATTTCAACTAGCATAATTGTAATCATGTTAATTGCTATGTAATCTTCACTAATTATTGTTGTATGTCATTTGCTTTGGTGTGAATGGCATATTGCAGTACTCTGTTTGGCTTCCACATGCCTTTGGAGTTCTGCATCGGGCTCTGCTTTTGCCTTCAGCTGGAGAAAATCATCTTCTCTGAGGCTGAGGTGGGGAGCAGGGGTTTGCTCAGCAGCTGTTGGGTGCTTGTGGTCCTGCCCAGGACACAGGCTGAGGGCTGATGTGCCAGCAATAGCTCACAGGGCTCGGAACAGCTCTCAGGAGCCGTGGGCAGCCCTGGTGTTGGGCTTAGGTTGGATAGTAGGACAAATGTCTTCCCTGCAAGGGCTGTCGAGGGCTGGCCTAGGGCAGGGGTGGAGTCCCTGTGATCCCTGGAGGGGTTTCCAAGCCCCCCGTGGAGCTGTGGTGCTGAGGGCCATGGGTCAGTGGTGCCCTGGCAGCGCTGGGGGATGGTTGGATGTGATGATCTTAAAGGTCTTTTCCAAACAAAATAGCTCTAGGATTCTGTGATGGTCAGAGTCTCAGAACGGCAAGGATTGAAAGGGACCCCTGGAGATCATCTTGTCCAACCCCAATAGGAATAATAATTGGGAGAGACAAGGATGGACAGGGTGGTCATGGGCTTCAGCTCTTCTGCTGAAAACCAGGGCAGGGAGAGCACAGGCAGGAGGTGCTGTTACACACGGGTCCTTACTTGCAGCCCAGGGGCTGCGGGGCCTCGGTGACCAGGCTCGTACCAGCCGTGGGAGCTGGAGGAACAACCCCGTGTTGGCAGCTTTCACTCCATTTCAGGCTCTAAAGGTTTTCACAGGAATAGTAACTGTCCGTCATGCTGAACAGGATGATAAAAAGCGGCGTGTGAATCGCCCGTGTTCACAGTCCATTAGTGTTTCTTACCTCTCCAGCTGCCTTTTATTTCACTCTTAAAAACCAAAGAAAAATATTGAAGCTGGCTGTTTAATTTATGAAAGCCAGTCATGCCACAGTCAGGTTACAATATTATTTGCAAAACGTAGAGAGTGATTGGAGCAATTTCTGCCCAGATTCTCGTGGAAGGATCGCACCAGCTATTTAGGTAAGATGCAATTTGGGCTCCTAAAAACCACGGTTATCAAAATGTCTCAAACGATTCATCAGCTGCGATGCTTCGGCGGCATCAGGTGCAGCGGCGTGGGGTAGCCCTGGAGGTTGCTGCATTTCAGGGAGATGAAATCTCTGGTTAATTCATTTTGCACTGAATAATCCAATGTTTTGGGCTGGTTTAATGAGCTGCGGGTGCAGGGATGGTGGCGAGTGCCAGGCGGGCACCTCTGCACCCTGGGCTGTGCTGGTGGGCATCAGGGATCCGAAGCTGCTCCTTTACCCCATCGTTTCTGCCATCACTTGCGGTTCCTGGCTGTGGGGTTTGTCTTCAGCCCATCTCGGCATGTAAATTGTTTCATGGGTCAGCAGATCCTGGTCTGATCAGGTCCTGTGTGGTGGCTGGATTATCTGCTCTCACCCTGTTCCCATGGCAACACCAGCATTCCCAGGGCAGGATGCTTCATTATCAGCGGTGTAAAACTTGTCCACTACTCCCACACCTCAAAGCCTGCTGGCCTCCCAGAGCTGTATTTATATGTAGGTTCTGCTGCTTTACTCTTTGCTCTCTTTCTCCACCCCCTCCCCCCTTTCTCATGCAAATTCACATCCCTGCTCACTCAGGCCAGTTCCAGGCACCCCTTGGCCAAGCAATGCCAGGATATCTGTGAGTGGGGACAATCCACCAGCAGTGCTGGCAGCTGCCAGCCCTGGGCACAGCCTTTGTCAGGGGGCATCACTCCAAGGCTCCTCCACTGCCCATCATGAGCAGCCTGCAGATAGGAACTGGCTCTCATCAGTCCGAGGAGAGGCACCGGGCAGCTCTGCACAGCACCGTGCCGCTCTGCACCACGCCTGCTCCGCCTCAGCCCTGTCCTGGCAAAGAGCTTCTTTGCCTTTCCTTACAGTCAGACAGGCAGAAAATCCAGTTCTGCAGCCCTTCAAGCCAGCGTAGATGTTTGGGGAGGGAATGTCACATCTCACATGGAGGGCTTAGTGTCACCGGTGACACTGAGCGCACTGGTGACTGCAGCCCTGCCCCATCTCTGTGCATCAGCTGCACAAGGAAGGGGACAAACTTGGTGCAGAGAAGCCTTTTTTACAGCCTACACATGCCAGGATCTGACTGCTCAGGGGGGGCTTCAGTGGCTGAACAGGCACCGCATCCGCATCTTGTGGTGCCCCAACAAATGCTCCCGAGCTCCTGTCCTGGCAGAGCCATTGAGAGCTTTGGTGAGGGACATGCAGCCTTTGGTGGTGGGCAGGAGTGTTCCCCACTCCCGCCACGCTGTTACCGTGTTCCTGTCCTGCTCTGCAAGTGCAGGGATGGGAACAGTGTCAGCAAAGCACTCCCAGAGCAGCTCTTGCAGCCCCATGGTGAGGAGCAGGAGTTAAATCAGGAAAACCAGCTGGTTGGCAAAGGCTCCTCCTGGGCATCATCTCCATCCTGGGCACCAGCCACAGACCCACTACATGCTGCTCTGCTCTCAGCGCAGAGGGGCATGTCATATCATTACTGCTATTATTATGGTGCCCTGTCTGCTGCTCCACATACGCACTCTGCACGGGCTGCAGTCCTGGCAAGAGCAACACGCTGCCTGTGCTCATCCCAACGCCATTCCGAATTTGGCAGTATGTTGATAGAACAAGAGGAACCGGCCTCAAGCTGCCCCAGGGGAGGTTTAGGTTGGAGCTGAGGAACAATTTCTTCATGGAAAGGGTTGTCCAGGGCTGTCCCAGGCTGCCCAGGGCAGGGGTGGATTCCCCGTGATCCCTGGAGGGGTTTCCAAGCTGTGGTGCTGAGGGCCATGGGTTTGTGGTGCCCTGCAGTGCTGGGGCCACAGTTGGACTGGATGATCTGAAAAGGCTCTGCCAAGCAAAATGACTTGATGACTGGCTAACCCAACCCTGCAGACTGTCCATCATCCTGCCAGGTGAGGGCTGTGTGCTCTGGCAACACTGTCCTGCCGGGACGGTGACTGATGTGGCCCCTCTTTGGTGAGCAGAAGTGGAGCCCTCATGGTTCTGTGTCAGCCCTCGCTTGTAGGGGGGAGGTCCCATCCCCACACATCATTTCTGTCAGTCCCTTTTCAACGAGCAGCCCCTGGCCAGGTGCTGTTTGGCTCCTGCAGTTCACAGTTGTTCTCCCTCCCCAGCAGCAGCCTGGGTCAAGTGTGAGTTAAGATACTTTTGGGGTGCTCTGCGAGCTGGTTCCATAAGATTTCAGTGAATAATCTTTGTCTTAGACAGAAATAAAACAAATGCTGTAATAATAACCTGCCAAGAAAAAAAGGACATTTGGCAGCATGTGTTGGTTTGGCAGAGCTGAAGCTGGCCACACTGCACACCCTACACCGTGAATTTAGCCGGGTGGGCTGACCCAGAGTTATTTAAGATAAAATCTTTGGGCATTGCCCAACTGCTCAATGCAGCAGCAGGAGTTTATTTTGAGGCTACCGTGCCAACACCGGCTTTTCTCTGCTCAGCCTTGTCCTTGCTGAATGACATGGAATTCATGCAGCTTAAACTGACACCAATCTATCTTGTTTAGGGCAAGCAGAGACACCAAGGAAACAGCCCCAAGCCGTTCGGCTTCTTCCCGGAGTGCTGCCAGGGCCGTGGAAGCCCCGGAGCTGGGGAAGATGGCGAGTCCCTTGCTTGGTGCTAGAAGACAGGAATATGGAAAACCTCCAGCAGATGAAGAGGAGCTGGAAAGCCAGAAGAAGCCTGTGGATAGGGTAGGAGAGACATCGCCCTCAGTGCTGCGGCGCGGGGGCTCCCCAGCCCTGGCCAGGAAGTTCCCCAGCCCGGTGTCTCCGACGGTGCCGAGGAGAAGAGGACTCTCTGCGGCGGCCGTGCCGGTGCCCAGCTCATCGGCCGCCCTCTCCGAGTATGTGGAGGAGCTGCGGCGGCAGCGGGGAGCGGAGCGGGAGCAAGGGCGCCCGGCGCTGGGTGACACTTCTCCCCTCCCCATTTACCGCACCACCGGGGCCGCAGCCCTGCGGCGCTGCAGGGCCGGCCCAGCGGCCGAGGGTGCCCTGGGGAAGCTGGATGGGGGTCAGCCGGTGGAAGGTGAAGGAGCAGGTGCCGGCCTCGTGCGTTCCTCCAGCCTGCGGAGCATGGCCTCAGAGCCGGCCGAGCCGCCACGGTCTCCAGCGCTGAAAAGAGCTTCAAAGTTCGGTTCCTACGACTCCCTCCTGCAAACCCTCGATGGCTCCGGCCGCTGGCCGACCTCTCCAGCTGCAGGGACAGAGGTGCTGGGCGTGCCACGGCCAGGCTCCTGGAGAAGCTACCTGGAGCCATCGCTGGAAGATGTGGAAGTGGGAAGGGGCTCAGGGGCAATCCTGAGCTCGACATCCAGCGATGGGCTGTGTGAGGGGAAGGGGAGTGACCCCTTCAGTTGGCGAATACCCACCCTCAACTATGAGAGGAGAACCAACGTCGACTTCGACGACTTCCTCCCGGCCATTCGCAAATCCCGCTCCACCAGCAGCCTGGCCAAGCCCGGGAGGGACAGAAAGGACGGCCACCGGCCCCTCACTGTCCGCTTCGAGGACGAGGCCATAGCGGGCAGCTCAGCATCCTTAGAGATGAAGAGCACGGCCAAGTGCAGCCCAGCCCCCCGGGAGGACCCCGGGAATGTCTCCGACTCCTCCTCATCCTCTGGCTCCCTCGTCTCCTCCCGCAGCGCTGACAGCATCAAGCGTCGGCCGCAGCCCCAGAGAGGGGACGGCGAGGGGTGCAGTGGCAGGGCCAGCACCCAGAGCGGCGCCGTGAGCCGCCGGGCAGAGGCTGAAGGGAAGGAAGATGATGTCAACAGCATCATGAGGAAGTATCTGGGGAAAGACTAAGGTAAGGGTGCTGAGCTGCTGACCGGCACTAGCTCTGAGCAGCGGTGGCAGGTTGGCAGTGCTGGCCCTGAGCCGTTGCCCCTCCAGCTCATGCAGTGCCTGCATTGATGCCCATGGAGTGTGTGAGGATAGGGTGCCCCAGGCCACTGGATGTCCCCAAGCTCCCCCCTGTCATGCTGGGGGCAGGGGAGGCACTGGCCTGGCTTCAGCCTCGATGCTCATCTGTGCTCCCTGCTCTGCAGCAGTGGGGATGGTGCCAGGGATGCCCCCGTGGCTCTGGGGACCAGCATCCCCATTGCTCTCTCCTTCCTCCCTTCCAAGGTGCAGGGGAGTGGGCAAATGGGACTGCTGCCAGTGGCAGGAACAAGAACACCAGTCCCTTGGGGTCCCCCAGCATCCTGGCTTCGTAAAAATAGTGTCACCCAGCTCCCAGCACACCACCTGGCAAACAGACCCTCCCAAGCCCCACTGAGATTCCCCTCCTGTTGCCCCCATACCTGTGGTTAATTTGCAGTTCCAGCTTTAGCTGGACACTGGAGGTCACCCCACCGGGAGGGAGGGGGGTCCTGCCTGGATCAGGCATTTCCCCCAGTTAGCAACTGCCTCTGACAACCACTTGGATCCGATCTCTGTATTGCAACTGACACTTGGAGAATTAGGATTTATTACTGCAATCCCGGTTTGAAAGCAGAGTCCCTAATGAATGCGCCACAACTGTAATTAAGTGTTTAAAATAGATTAGAAAAACATTTTGTAAAACCGTTGCCTTTAGACTAACTTATTGGATGTCAAGCTGTGACCAAATTGACTAAGCCAACACAAGGAGGGAGCGTGTGTTAATAAAACATTTCTTTGCAGGAAACACAATTTGCGTAATGAAACGTCCCACTTTCTCCAGACTTTCATTTCGATAAACAACAGCAACTGGCCCTGACACTGCTCCACGGGAGGAGCACCCTTAGGAAACGCGTAACGTAGAGACTGAAAAGGGCTCTCCAAAAGTCATGGGATGGTTTTAGAGGTGACGAGACTTCTTTTGGGTTTTAAACATACCGTGGTTCCTTTGTGCTCCTGCCCCGCTTCCCATCACCGCAGCTTTGCTCAGGGCCAGCCGCTGGGACACGGGATTTTCTTGTTCTCCTGCAGTCGTTTGACTCAGGAGTTGGTGCTGTAATTAAAACCCAGCGGCAGTCACAGATGCCTGATGACGTGCCACGCTGGCTGGGGAATGGCCATGCTGTGAAGAGCTGGAGGAACACCAAACCCCTTCCTTTATAACCCAGAAGGTGCTACCCAGATGTCTCAGCCCTCGTAGCTCTGCTCAAAACTCAGCCACATGGCCAAAGGATGCTTTTGGGTCTTGGTGTGACACCAGCAACAGCGGAGTTCTGAGGCTTTTATAATTCTGTAGATATTTGAAGCCAGCTCTGTAGGTGGTTTCACAGCTCCTGCCTCTCTGGGACATCTGGGGACATACTGCCGGCGTGGAAGGCAGCGCTGTGGCACAGATGGCAACGGGAGCCTCTGTTCGGATGCCTGCTTGGTTTTTACACAATAAAGTATTTGCTTCTTTGACACGAGCCTCTTCTTGTCTTTCCTCTCCCCTCCATGGGAGCGGGTCCGTGGCAGCGGCAGGGTGCAGAGCCCAGCCCTCCCCCTGCCAGCACCCCCGGCTGGGGTCTTTTCACCCCAGCCTCTGCCACCTCCCCACCGCTTGGCACTCAAAAGCAGCTCTTTTTGTCAGCCTCAACCTTCATTCCTAGAAGCATTCCAAACTTACTCATTTATTAGAAGTTTGTGGTAAAATTCCGCAGGTACATGAACAAATCCCTCCTTCCCATCGGTGATTTCGAAGCAATTTGCTTGGCGGGGAAATTTGCCCCGATTTGCACAAGCTGGTTGGACCCTCTGGGGTGGCCGCAGCACAGCCGAGGCTTGGAAAGGCAAATCGGGCAGTTCTCAGCATTTCTTTTTGCCTTTTGGGTTCTCCACGTCAATTTCTAATTTAAACCAAAGCCTTGCAGCAAGAGGCGTTTTCCTTGTCACAGACGAATGCAAAAAGCTCCGTCGGTGGGCTCACATCAGCAGTTTGCTCAGCCACCCGTGGGCTGGCAGCAATTCCCAGCAATTCCTCGCTCCCAGCAGGCAGAGGCAGCTCTGCGCAAGGTGACATTCCCCACGCTTCCAGGTCTTCCTTTTGCAACGTGCAACTGACGCAAGGAGACAGCGAGAGGAGAATTTGCCTCTAAGTAGTTTAAAATGGGCCGTTGTAATGATTCTGCTATTTCTGGAAACAGAAATCAATGCCTTTTGTAATTCTTCCGTGTCTCAGCACCACCGCCCCGGCATATGGAATCTGATCTGAGTGCAGGCCCCGCCAGCTACTGCTTCATAAATGAAACTGGGACCAGTAGCTCTGGAGCCAGGTGATGCTCGTGGAGCCTCCAGAGAAATAAAACAGCTGGGGAAAAGTTGCAGTGCAAGTGCAAACTGCCTGCAGCCCCCCGGCAGCGCCGGCTGCTCATGGGCGGGGACCCCCGGGCGCAGGCATGGTGGGTGTGGGGTGACCAGGGCAGGGTCTGCAGCAGGGGAGCGGGGCACATGGGCTGGGGACATGCCACGGGGCTGCTCTCCTGTGGGAACTTCTGTACATGTGCTGCTGGTAGGAGCCACTTGAGTTAATTGTCCAGATGAGCTGGGAAAGCTGATAGCATCTGGTTAAATTTCAGCACTGGTGGGGTGGTAGAGGAGATGGTGAGAAGGGGAACATCCCAGCTCAGTCACCCTGCTCCCTGCCAGCACCCAGGAGAGTGGGAGGGTCTGCAGATAACAGGACCTCAGCTCACCCAGCACAGTGCTGGTCGGTGGCACTAGTGGGGAGGGACCCAGCGATGCTGGGAGAGAGGGACAGAGGACCCAGCACCTGTGCTGGAAGTCCAGCCCTGCTTGGCATTGCCACCTCTGGCCTCTGAGTCCTGACCTACAAATAAATGCTGGCTGGATGAGGTGTTTGCATCTCATTTTTAATCCAATCTCAAAACTCTACATAGATTTCTCATTATTTGGTGGATTCCCTTGACACTGAGCCTTTGATTTGGAACGACTACAGCGGTGGTTTTGCTGAACATTAAGCTGTTACTATTTAAACTAGCAAAAGAAAAGCAGATTTGTGTGTACTACACTGACTTCTCCTTTTTCCTTTTGCTTTGCAGGACACAAAGGAAATTGCCCTGTCACTTGAAATGGCTTTGCACATCCTTTAACAACAAACCAGCAAAAAAAATGAGGCTTAGACTGGAGCTTTTCAGGCTGAGTCCAGAGAATTGTTTGCCCTTGAAGCCACTGGAGCAGGAGAGGAGAGCAATGCTCATGGGCACCGAGAACGAGCCATCCATCAGCGCTGGCCAGCCATAAATACTGCACGTGGCCAGCGTGGGGTGTGGAAATGCCTGTTCCCTGCCCGCTCCTGAGCACACAGGAGACAAGTAACCGATGGTCAGGTCAGTCGAGTTTAGGACCGCGGCAGTTTATAGCCTGGAGTAGGAGGACAAGAGTTATTCTCTCCGGCCTTGTATTTTAGCCACATTTACCCTCTTCAGCACAAGAGCTTTGCCAGCTGCTGCTGTGAGGGATGGTGCCTGCAGGGAGCAAAACGTGGCTTTGGGGAGGGTGCTGGGCCGTTGGGGTGAGTTTTGCTGCCCAGATGCAAGTGTTGCCAGCCCAGTTCAGGGCTGCTGTGAGCTCTGTGCCTTTTGCAGAGGGCACTCCATGGGGGTGTCCACGTGGCCCTCGGAGAAGGGAGGGTGCTGCTAGCCCAGAGCCCTGCAGATGGTGTGTGTCCTTTGCTTGTGTGCATCTTAGAGCCTGGATCAGGCCAATGTTGTGAGGGTAACCCCTCAGCACCCCTGCACCCAGCTGCCTCTGTTCCTCGCTGAGGAAGAGATCCTGGTGAGGAGAAACGTCAAGCAGCTGAAGCTGCCAGGCTTCTAATTAGCATAATTAAGGCATGCTCTTTTCTTCCATTGGAGCTGCCTTCCGAGAGTCTTCAGCAGAGAAACGATCTCTGTGAAGAGCTCCTTCATTTGCAAGATGCGCATTGTTCAGGACTGAGAGTGTCCGAAGCCGTCCTGCCGCTGATGGCAGCGCTCGCGGAGCCCACACCGGCTGTTCTCCCGGAGGAGCTTTCTTTGGCTCATCACCTCCATAACTGATGGAGAATCAAACACTGGAGCAGGCTCAGGTGATGCCTGGTGCATGTCACCAGGCCAGGCAATACATGGTCCCTGCTGTGGGGGGGATGTGGCTGGGGACCCCCAGGGTCCCCATCTCCCCCCTGAACCGCGCTGCCTTTGCAGGAGCTGCGTGTTGGGGAGATGCTCTTTGATTCCCTCCAGTGCTCTCAGGGAAGTCACGAAACTCCATTTACACACTTCCAAGTCTATTAGCTGGGTGTGTGAGCCTCTTTTCAAACAAAGACGACTTTTTTCCTGGTGCCTGCATCTGGAAACACTCCGTTTAGGTTCATAACTCGGCTCTAACAATGGCAAGCACGCAGCAGCGCACATCCTCACCACGTCACACTTCTCATCCTCACCACATCCCACCTCTCACCCTCACCACGTCCCTCCTGGGGACAGGGCCTGGCAGAGCCCCGGGGGCTTCTCCTGCGGCTGGTGGCTCGGGCAGGGGGGAGGGGAGCTCGAAGCCTTCCCTCTGCCCGCGCAGGCAGCACCGGGCAGCCTTCGGCTCCCGCCCCGCGTGGCAGGATTCAATTTCACGCCTGTTGGATGCAGGGAGTTAATACCCGATCACTGCCATGCACGGAGCCTCTCTGCCACTTAAATGTGTCCCTTCCAAAAGGGGGATATAATTGAAATTATTCTTCCTGCGGGCGGTTCAACAGGCGTGGAAGGCTCCTCGTTGCTCTCCTCGGTGTTTGCCATTGTGGCTGGTCCTGTGCCCCGGCAGCTCTGCTGGCAGCCAAGCCCATCTCTGCTACAGCAGTGTGCTGGTGACCTTCAAACGGGCTTGTGCTGGGGGTCTGGCTCTGAGAAGAGGTGAGGCAAGGCTTTGTTGGCATGGCAGAGCTGGGTCGAGAATGAAACCCACCTGGCATCACCAAAGCAGTGCAGCCGTGGCCAACCTCCCTCCTCCCTGCACTGAGAGAGCGGGGGCAGTGCCCTCGAGCTGTGCGGGACCACTTAGGGTGATCCACCAAGCCCCAGGTCCCTCCAGGCTCACCCTACCCCTGCCCAGGGTGTCCTCCCAGCATCTGTCCCACATGGGGACTGGCAGGGAGGAAGGCTGCCCGTGTGCCCCCACTCCTCCCTGCCGGGAGCCATCACCTCGGGCTGCCAGGCTGGTGGCAGGATTTGTGCCCCCTGCCCAGCTCCCCGCTGCTGCCTTTCTCCCCAGCTCAGGGCTGAGTGACTGCAGATTCAAGGCCATCTGTCAGACGTGGGGGGGTTGCTTTACCAGGCTGACTTTGATCCCCGTTGACATCCCGCTAGGTTTCCTGCACCAGTGCAAGCTCCTGCCGTGCCGGTGACGATTGCGTGCCGTGCTCTGGCCAGGCTCCCAGCACTCCCGGCGGAGCACGGTGAGTGTTTAACCACCCCACGCACACGTGTGCCGTGGCCTCATGCAGGCTGCGTGGGCAGCGACTCAGGGCGGGTGATTCCCTGAACTGGGGAGAAGCAAAGAGCCGGAGTCGCTGGGCTGAGGCTCTGCTGGGCTCGGCTCGGGCTGGCACCGCTCCCCACAGCCCCTCCATCTGCCACGCAGCCTCTGCCCAGCTCCCGGCTTTAAAGCCAAGAGGTGAAGAGCAAACGGGCAGAGGCTGTGACAGGAGCGCAGGGTGCGAGTGAGGAGCCAAAGGTGCATCTCAGTGATCCCCCCACCCTGTGGTGGGCTCTGCCCAGGATGCTCCGTGGGCGGTGTGCAGGTGGCAGCTGTCACCGCTCTGGATACTCGTGTCCCTCTGCGTGGCTGCTGGCCTCGCTCTATTCAAACTGTCCATAATATGTAGTAGATGCATTATATTTATTATATATGTTATGTTTTACATATATATGTATTATAAAGGAGTTTGATACGTCATCAAATGGCCGGTGCATTAACAAGAAGTGTAATTATCCCACTCTCACTAATTGGATATTCGCTTGAAGTGTTAGAATGGTTATAACTAATTTTTGGTTTTTTCAAGCATAGTGCCAGGCAGGGCTTTCCCACTTGCACCTTAGAGATGATTTCTACCTCACACTCACTGATGTCTGCCCTTGCTTGTTAAGCAAAATTGCTGCAAAATGAACCCCATACAGTTACATTTTGCTAGCCAGCTAGTGATCTTTCCTAATCATTTTTGTTGTGTTAAATCATTTAGATCATCTGAGAGCAGGAGATGGTCCCTCCTCTGCTCACCCAGGTGAGGGAGAGGGAGCAAGGACATCACTGGAGCTGTGGGCTGGGTGCAGCTGAGGGATGCTGAGCACCTTGCTGGGGATGCTGAGCACCTTGCTAGGGGTGCTGAGCACCTTGATGGGGGAGGGACCTCTTGCTGTGTGCCACAAGCAAACCTGGGGCCCTGGGTCTGGTGAAGTGGAAGGGGCAGGGGCAGGAGGGTACGCAGAGGGAGAGGAGGGTGTGTGGAGGGAGAGGAGGGTGCATGGATGGACAGGAGGGTGTGTGGATGGACAGGAGGGTGTGTGGAGGGAGAGGAGGGTGTGTGGAGGGAGAGGCGGGTGCATGGATGGACAGGAGGGTGTGTGGAGGGACAGGAGGGTGTGTGGAGGGGCAGGAGGGTGTGTGGAGGGAGAGGAAGGTGTGTGGAGGGAGAGGAGGGTGCATGGATGGACAGGAGGGTGTGTGGAGGGAGAGGAGGGTGTGTGGAGGGACAGGAGGGTGTGTGGAGGGAGAGGAGGGTGTGTGGAGGGACAGGAGGGTGTGTGGAGGGGCAGGAGGGCAGCACAGTGCCCAGGGTCCCCATAGCTGCCCTGGGGACCACACCTCCACACACTGGCCATGGCTCTTGGAGAAAAGAGCTGTTTCTCCCCAACCTGCAGCGAAGCTGCTGCTCTGTTAGAAGTGATGAATTTCTGTGCATTGGAGTCCTGAAAGACCATCGAGCGCTTAATTACAGTGCGAGAGCCTCGTGCTCTGCAGCACATTGCAAACCAGCTGGGGAGCAAAGTTTTTACAATAGGAACTTTCCTGAGTAACGTGCTGGCATCAGGGGACCTGTGGAGAAGGAGCTTTCTAAAGGGGATAAAAAAACCCCACCCATCAGAAGAAAATCACTAGTTTGAGGTTCATTTGCATTCCTATTGCAGCGCTTCGGCATCGGCAATACAAATTCAACCCACCCAGACATCACTTACAGGAACAACTGCAAAAATCCAAAAATGGGGCAAGCTGTTGATGCTGAAAATGCTTTTCAAAATGAATATTAATGTTCTCATCTGCTGGTTGCAGGGGACAAGGTACAGCGGCTGTGCCTTGGGGAAGGGGCTCCTCAGAGGTGGCTGCAATCCTGGGGCTGGGAGAGGGGGCACTTGCACTTCTGCCAGTTTTTGCTGATGTGTTATAAATAGCTCAATATCTTGGGTTTGATTTTGGTTGTCTGGGTTTTTTTTAAGACAAAGGTCACAGAGTTTGGTACCTGTCCATTTGAATTACTTTCCAACAGCACCAGCTTTGTCAGCTGCCATCCTACAGGACAAAACCATTCTGCTTTGCCGAGGCATCCCAACAAAAGTGGGATTTCACTGGGAATGTGCATGCACAGCAGGGTGCGGGACAGACCGACAGCCCCTCCGGTGACCCCGCGCTCCTGCCACCGAGGAGAGGTGCTGGGGAGGGGAATGGTGGTTTGCTCCCAGGGCTGGTCAGGGTGCCCTGAGCAGGGGCTGGGGTCCTCAGCCTCCCACCAGCATGGGGACAGTGGTGGCTCATCCGAGCACAGGGGCCTGGGGAGTGCAGGAAGGGAGCCAGAGCTCCGTGCTGGAAATATGACCACGTGCTTTACGGAAAGTGCCAAGAAAGCAACACTCAGGGGTTAAGAAATGGCAGAAAACAGACAGATTTTTTCATGTGAAATTCAGTGAAGCGATGACTGCGAGTTTCACAGAGTGCAAGCTGTGCGGCTTTGAGAACTAATTAATATTTGCAGAGGGCTTTGGGATCCTCAGATGAAAGGTGTCAACTATTATTACGGTGATAGATGGCCAGTGACAGAGCAGGGGACAAAGATGCGTGGGGCGGGGAGGAGCCGTGGGCTGTGCCAACCAGCTTCCCCCCCTCCCAGTGGGCTCCCCAGTTTGGCGGGCGGCAGAGCTGGTGGTACCGACCAGATGTGCCAAGGTGGGCATCCAGCAAAGATCTTGAGGGCTTTGCCTCAAGGTTCGTGCCCACAGAAGGAGCAGCCGGGCGCTGAGCTGGTGGCTGCTTCCACCGGGCAGGGTGAGCTGGTGGCCAGCAGCCCCACCAGTGACAATGCCACAAGGGAGGTGTGGTAGAGGGGTGGGGGGGGCTGCCAGCTCTGTACCCTTCAGGCATCACCACTTGCAGTTTTGAGCCCAAAACACCCCGCAAATGAAATCATTTATTCATATGAAATGTGCTTACAATTGCAAAAGGGATTCACTTAATTGAAAGTGCAGCCAGCATTTTAATAAAACTATAAGAGGGTGAAACGTACATAAACGGAAGAAAAGTGTTTAATCTCCGAGCGATCGCTTGATGTTCGTGAGCGCATTTAGCTTCCAATATAGCAAAGCAAATAATACTGAGATCCCATGAGCAAAGAGATATTTTTATCTTTTTTTTTTGCACAAGCCCTGGGTTTAAATTTGACATTATAATCGTGAATTATGTTAGTTCATTACCATAGCTACAGAAGGCTCTGACCAGCTACTGGATCGCATTACTAATGGCTGTCACAGGTTGGCTGTGCCTGTGTCAGCGTGACAGTCATCCCTGGCGTGTCACGCGGGTGTGACACCACTGAGCCGGCATCGGCTGCACGAGGGACCGGGGGTCAGCACGGAAAATAGCCTGTGCTTGTCTTGAAGCTGCTCAGCTCATAGAAGGTGGCAGCTATGTGATGAACCCTGCTAATGAAGGAGGGTGATGGTCGCCTGCCACTGTCCCCTGCTCTGCTGGCACCCTGCAGCTCCCAGGACAGTGCTGGGGTGGACCCTGCACCCAGCACTGGTTTGGAGGGTCAGAAAGACTTCTAAGCACCTTTTATTTTACAATTTTCACCAGCCCAGGGTGCACCCGTCTCAGAGGGGTGGTTTTTAAGAAGGAGCTGAGGACCCCCAGGACCTGCCCTCATTTCCCAGCTGGAAGGTGCTGCCAGGGCTGCACCGAGGAAACATGGAAAGGGCAAGAAGCTGCTGGTTTGGGCACTGAGGATGATGCAGCGAGGCCGTGCCCAGCCCTGCAAGGCCCCGGGGGAGCACAGGACCTGAGAAACCGTTGCTTATGGAGAATCAACACGACGTGGTCCTGGAGCTGCATCTTCTCAAGAGCAGGACTACACTCCCCCCTTCCCCCCGGAGCCAGGAGCAGCACCCTCCTGTGCATCACCAGAGGTGCTGGGCGAGTGCTGAGCCCAACTGAGCCCTGTGCTGTTGTTCCACGGGGCAGCGCATCCTCTGTTCGTCAGTTCCCAGCAGCCAATTAATCCTTTGTCTTGTTAATACCTCGGAGCAGCTTGTCTGGGCTGCGAGAGTCTGTCTGCTTCCCCATGAATAATACAGCACAGCGGGGAGGTTGCTCAGGAATTAGGCGGTGATTATAATTAGCGTGGCAAGTGGAAATGTGGGGCATGGAGGGGATGTTCCCCGGGAGCGGGGCGGAAGGATGGAGCCAGCGAGCTCCAGTGCAGCCCCCGCTGGTGCATCCCCGGTGTGCGCTGCTGCCTGTTAACAGCACCCGGCTCCTCGGCAAGGGCGAGGCTGGAGCAGCACTGCTGGAGGAGCCGCTCTGCCCGGCCCGCTCCCAGTGATGCAACCACGGAGGGTTCCTGACAGAAACCTCTTCTGCTTTCAGCCATCTGATGGCAGAAAGCCCTGGGCACCCTGCACAGGAATTTGCTGCCTCCTCTAATGCTCCTACTCGGGAAATGCCACATCCTTCTCCTCAGGCTGTGCTGAGACTCCCAGCCCGGGGCTTGTCCCTGCCAGGGCAGGGCAGTGGGCTGGACAAGTGGACAGTCCCAGCCATGGGGGTGGTCGCAGGGGGCACAGCCGAGAGATCCCAGCTCCAGAGAGATCCCCAGAGCCCATTTCATAACCAGCGCTAATCCAGCTAAATTACTGCCGCAGGAGAGCACGCGGGAGGGTGAGGAGAAGTTCTGCCTTTCACTGTTACAGAGATTAACTGAGAAACACGCAGAGAATCCCGTGCCGGCCACAGCCTCCTGCCCTCGGTGCAGCGCCGTAGACTCTGCTGTGCATGGTGCTGGTGGCGGGGGGGGGACGGGACACGGGACACGGGACACGGGACACGGCAGCCCCCCCGGCAGGGTTCCCCAGCCCGCTGCTGGCAGGGGTGGTGGTTCCCCCACCCACGCAGAGCACGACACAGGCTGTTCCCCTCCGACCAGCGAGCAAATCCCCGGGGATTTTGGGCAGATTAGGAGCATTATCAGCAGCTGGGCAGGGGTGACCACTTTGACTTTGCAAGTCCTGGTGCTCTTGAGGCCTCGGAAAACTTGTTAGAGGACAGATTTTGGCTCCTTCTGCTGCTGGGTTTAGCCTAAATCCCTGCCCAGCAATAAAGCTGTGGGGAAGGAGCCACCAGCTTTGGACTTCTGCACTGAAATCCCTCCTGGTCTGTGCCAAAGTGGAGGCTGCAGCTCCCCTCCCTGCCCCAGCCCAGGGGTGAGGGTTCTGTGGGTGGCTCCTGGAAATCAGAGTTTTGCTGGAGGAAAGCTCTCCTCCTTTCTGGGGAGGGAGCTGAGAGATGTCCTGCACCAGTCACGGCCCTTCCCAGCATCTCTGGCTTCACACACTCACTGGATCCCTCTCGCACGATCTCCCAGCCTCAGCTTTAGGCTGGGGTTTGCTGTTGATAGCTCCAGTGGTAAAAATAAACAAGATCACTTTCAAAAGACACTAAACACATGAAGTCTGTGGAATCTTAAGATCCCTAAATCTCGCCTCGCTCTGAGTGCTGCCTGCAGGCTGTGCACGGCACAGGGATGCAGCCAAATTAGCACCCGAGACCAGTGGCCTCTGGGCAAAGCCTGGTCTGGCTTCAGGAGCAGCAAGAATGGGTGAGATCAATTCACACCAAATCCTCACAACTTTGGGTGCAGGGGCTCTGTGGGAGCATCTCCAGTGATGCCTCATGGACGCGGTGCTGCTGCCAGACGTGCAGCGCTGGGGAAAATGAGGGTCCCACCACCCATGGGAAGAGCTGAGCCAAAGGCCTGAGGGCAGCATTCCGGCTGCAGCCACCAAAGAGCAGACTCTGCAGAGATGTGCAGAGGGAGACGCTTTTGTCCGAAGTGATTCTCCTCCCATGGCCAAGGTCATCTAAAAACCGAGCCCAAGCAGCACCTGCAATGGCAGCTGAAGGTAACTGGGATTGCACCGAGTCCATCAGCTCTGCTCTGACTGCAAAACCACGTCTGCAAAACGAGCATCAGCACCCGCCCAGTACCCTCCTCTGCAGAGCATCCACCCAGTACCAGCACTGGTCCCCCGGGTCCCGGCGCGTGGTACGAGGCAGCGAGATGCAGAATCTCTCAAATCTGGGAGTCAAACTCTCTAGCTGAGGAGCTGCTGCCAACAGCCTGGGCTGTGGAATCGCATTCGTATTGTGTGTTGTGTGGAGTGACTGTAACCAAGGAGACTGGGAACTCGGGGAAATGGCTCGTCCTGCTTATCGGGGCCTTTTCTTCATCGCCGCTATTGCGCAGGATTGTGCTCGGTTTAATAAAGAGGTTGGAAACGGTGGCAGGGAGATACTGTTCTTTGCAAGGTACGCTCAGCTGGCATCTGCTGATATGAAAAGATGGACAACTTAGCAAACCAGTGCAGCTGGTGGCTGAAATTCTCTGCACTTCTCTAGTCATAAAACTTATATCTGAATTGCAAAAATTACCGGGCAGATTCCAAGCCAGCGTTGAGCTGGCATCGTGCCGAGGAAGGCACCTTGCCCCAGCTGCCAGCCCGGTGCAGAGGTGCCTGGGTGCTGGTTTGGAGGGCTGCACCCACATGCCATGCCTGGGGATACCCTGCGTCCAAGGAGGACAGAAGATGCAGAGATACAGGTCACTGGGAACCCTCTGGTGAATGCAGCTCCGCAGCCCCCGCAGCCCCCAGTGCCCCAGCCCCACAGCAAGGAGCTGCTTGTTCCTGTACCCACGACAGATCATTAATATATTCCTGCCTATTTTGGAGTCTGCTCCTGGGGAGGAAAGCCATTATTTAAACATTAATTCCTTGTGTGGGCTCTCCTGCAATAAAGCAGGAGTGCGGAGGTGTTGAAGGAATTACGTTTTTATTTAATCATGGAGTAATTACAGGACCACAGCTCTACGGAGTGGCTCTGATTGACTTCCCGGTCAGGATCAGCCCCAACTCTCAGGAAAGGCTGAGCTGCTTGACACCAAACACACGCAGGGATGACTTTGCATTAAGCACAGCCCCTGCCAGAAGCATCTCATGACCTCCTGGGCTCCCACAGGCTGCCAGTCCCTCCCTGAACCCCCCAGCTGCCAACACAGGCAGAGGACTGGCAGCGTGGCTGAGGAGCAGCTGCTGCCCAGGTTACACACATACATTGTGCATATAGAAGAGTGTGGGCAGCCGGGCAAGGGAGCTTCTCCTCCCTCTCCACTCTGCCCTAGTGAGGCCACCTCTGGAGTATTTGGTCCAGTGCTGGGCTTTCCAGTTCAGGAGAGACCAGGAGATACTGGAGAGAATCCAGTGGAGGATCTGAAGATGCCAAGGGGCTGGAGCATCTCTGTAGCCAGGCCAGGCTGAGAGAGAGCCCTGGGGCTGTTCAGCTGGAGAAGAGCAGCCTGAGAGGGGAGCTGAGCAATGCT
>JANHGN010025547.1:0-14147 GCA_024605025.1 Megaceryle maxima | reverse complement strand
TTCAAACAACTAACACTATATATTGAGAAATGAAAAGGAACCCCCCCCCCCCCATTTTTAAAAGTAACAGGGTGATGACATAAAAAAACTTCCTCTTGGCTCTCAACTGGGACTTATAAATAACCAAAAGCTAAATCCTAGTCATAGATTTTTTTTTTTTTTTTTTCTTATTTTATTTCTCCATGATCTCTTTTCTGGAGATGTGTTTGAGCCTTAGATCTCTTGCTTGCATTGCTACAAAACTGATGAAAGTCTGAGATCTCAATCAAAGGCTTAACAAAACAGTAATCCTCTATTGCCCTAATTCTTCTCAGAAACATCTCTGACAAGAACAGTCCTTAAGCTTTTACATCTTTTTCTGCTTAAAATTACTTCCCTAATTAGAAGGAATTGTTTCCTTCACAAGGCTTTGTGCCTGAAGAGCACTGTATTTATGGGAGAGCATCTCTTAGGCTCTTTAGCTCTCTGCCTTCAGATACTATGACAGTGTATCAAAAATTCCTCCTTCCTTTTTAAACAAACAGAAGAGTTCAGTAACATTCTTTGCAATCAGCTCAATTCCACTTGAAGCAAAGATCAGAAATAGCAGGAATAGTCATGAATCACAGAGATTTCATGCTTAATGTAATCACTAACTTCCAAGCATGTTACAATTTAAAATTAGTTATCTTTCTCAGATATATTTACTTTATATACTCCTATGCTAATTCTAAGATTTTAGATGACATATTTAACAAGAATTAGAATGTGTAAATGCAGAATAGGTAGAATTAGTTGCGTATTAGACACTGAGTAAGGAATGTAAAACAGATTTCCACACCAGAGCATTTGTTTACATCTTTTTTCAACTTTGCAGCTGTTCATCCTTAAAGGTGATAGAGGCCCCATTTGAAGAAGGTACTTATACAGGAATAGTATCAACAGCTTCAAGTATCTGAGTAATTCCACCCACCTAAGTTGGACATGAGCTCAGATGCCATCCCAACTTGACTTTGGTCATAATTAATTTCAGTGTGCCAACTGCTGACATGAGCTAGCTCATAAAGAAGTACCTGACAAGCTGCAACAAGATTTGCAAAGGTCACAAAGAACCTCTTTAAAGCAGATGAATTTGAGCCTAGATGAATACAAAATATTTTGCACTGAATGAGATGAACTAGTATGATTTGAAAGAGCATTGGAATGAAATTTGTTACTGCCTTTACAAGGAAGCATGCAATGTGAAGACATCATGATGGCCATGGCTTGTGTGATTAAGTAGTTGTTGTACCACCTACTCAGTAAGCATGACTGCACCTGATTTGACACTTTCTTCAGAAGTGAACAGAAATAGTTGTTTGAACAGCTCAATGTTTCTTCCTGTCAATACCATTGTTTAAATAGGAGAGGAGTGTTTGAAACTGGAGTAATGATTTCTCTTGCACTTATCAATAACCCAGTTTAGAGAACTCACTGACTCATGACAAGGTTTCAAATTCATGACAGATTTGTGAAAACTCACACTACTAAATTGAGACTGTAAGTCACTAAGATCATGAGGTTATGTAAAACAATTAATATCACTACAGATGTTTTAGTGCTGTCCTGTTAAGTAAGACAACAGCATACAATAAAAATTATCAGATAATAAAATTTGGCTTACAAAGTATCTCTTTCCCTCATATAGGTAATTAAATGCAACAGGATATGAATTAATCTAATGAGATTAAAAATGTGACTAAATAGTAAAATGAATTATGGTATCTTATTATATTCCTTAGGCCAAGTAACTCTTTTTTTCAGAAAAAGACTTGATTATTAATTGGGAATAGAAAGAAAGTTTCTGCCTACTTTGGACATCTTACTTTTAATTTAAAGGAAAATAAATGTTCTGGGAAATAATATTTTTATTCTGAAGGTAATCTCCTACTTTTAATAGTGAATTATTACTAAGATTGCCTCTGAAAATACTTGAATGCATGGATTTACACCCTAGAATTCAAAGGCTTTTTTCTGTGGCAGATGCTACTTATACCCTTCTTTTGACATCCAAAGAGGAACACAGAATGGCTTGGGTTTGTTTGTATTGCTGTTGCAGTTCTACAAGAGAGTTGTATTTCTGACTAAGGTTTGATATATACAATTAATGATGAGCGTATGTGTCTATTCTCTAAGATTTTCTAAATGAAGGGACACCCTAGCATCTTCTATAGATTCACAGGTAATGCAGTTGCAATACAAGAGAAACTAGAGGAAAGAATCGTCTTTCCCATAGTCTGAGTCTGCCAGGGGCCAGAGACTAGCAGACTGAGAAAAGAAATTTGTGTATCTGGACAAGCAATAGTATCAGAAGAGAGGAGTGCTGAACCGACTTGAAAAATAATGAAATCTATGAAACAGATCTGATCGTCCAAAGAGCCAGTGCAGACCAGCAGAAATGACAGAGGATAGAGGCAATACTGAAAACTCCAACTGCAAATGGACTGCATCATCACAAGTCATGGCAATGGGAAAACTCTCTGGACTGACAACAAATGAGCTGATTGGGCAAAATAAACCCAGCTGCTTCACAGGTCCACATGCAAACTGAGGAAGCTGAAATGCACAGCAGAGCCAGCTGGCTGTTCCTGAGGGTAGGCCCACTGCCAGGCAGCTGTGACAGGGGGAGCCAGACTCAGTAGCCACCTCTTGATGACCTGGGCTACCCTGGGATTGACTGATATTCTTTATTGGGAAGGGAAAAGTTGAATACACTTTGTGCAAATAGCCATAGATTTGTTAATAATTGTTTAAAG
This sequence comes from Megaceryle maxima, assembly GCA_024605025.1. Classification (NCBI taxonomy): domain Eukaryota; kingdom Metazoa; phylum Chordata; class Aves; order Coraciiformes; family Cerylidae; genus Megaceryle; species Megaceryle maxima. The sequence continues at coordinate 11,373 of JANHGN010025547.1, read as the reverse complement.
ATATCTATACAGCCAGTGTCCCACAGTATGTTGTTTGTATTCCAAAATAATCAGGAGCAGAAAACCTCTCAGAGCACAAAAAATGATTTAACTCGTGTTTCCTCCAGAGGGAAGTTGGAAATGAAACTCTAAGCAAGAGTTTTGAAACATGGTTATCTTGCCAAAAAGGACTGTAGGTATTGAGACTGATACACTTTGCTGCCCATGTAGAAATTTAGGTTTTGAGTATCTGCTGTGATTTTATTCCCCCCCTTTTTTTTTTTTTTTTTTTAGTTTTCCAATATGATTGTTTAATTCCTAAACATTAAATGCCTCCATTAATTCTCTAGCTTCACATATGGAAAAGTGCATGCCTGGATTTGGCTTCTCATACTTTAAGGACGCATTTCAAAGACAAGCTAACATTCTGATCACAAAAAGAAAAGGCCATCAAAGCCACTGCATAAGCACAGGTGAGCACATTTGCAAAGGGAAATATTTGTCTTTCTTCAAAGATGAGGGGTATCTCTTCAGTGAAGTGTTAGAAGACACATAAGAACAAATGATGCCAGCTACTCCTGCTATTGCAACAAAAATAAACAAATACTTTTGCTGTACTCTGAAGAAGAAACATCACTGACCTCTCTACCAATTTACCAATTTTGTGGTTTTTTATGGTGTGTTAAAAACAGGCAAGCACAAAATATATATTAGGATGCCATGTCCCCTCACATTTCTGGATTTAGGAAAGGAAAACATGAGTGTTTCCATATATTGTTTATTCACTCTAGTGAAAAGAATGAAAATAATTTTCCATATTCAGTGTCTGCACCTGGGGCCTAAATGAAGGGAAGTAGGTAAATAGTTCCAAGTAATTAATGTAATGGCTCAGAGGGGCCACAGAAGGAAAAGGGAGTTTCTCCAGTTTAAATGTTTGCATTCATGCTTTGCCTAAAGCAAAACAAGATATCTGTCTTCTGGTTTGCATTTTCCCAATGAAAGTTTCCATTTGTCTTATTGTCATTCCAACGTGTGCATCATTTACAGCTTTCACTCTTTGAATGTGTGTAAATACAGTGTATAATACAAGATTTTTTGAAGATTTTAAGACTCTATAAATGTAGAGTGGGTTTTTAAAAGCAAACCAGTAAGGACAGGTTCAATTCCAAATGTGATAGGTAATTTTTGTGAGTGGCTACAGGCTAGAGGCTTTGGTACTGTGAAGCTTTGCTGGGTAGTGGAATCTCCAACACAATGAAAAACATTGCCTCTTTTCACACTGGAAAAGTGGGGAAAGAGGGTCCGCAACAGAAGTCATCAGAGTTAATGGGTTACATCCAGACTGGCCATTATTAAAGACTGAAGAAAGGGTGATGGGTCTCAAGTTCCATCTGTTTTGGATATTCCGGTCCTTTAGTGTGAACTGTAGATAGATGAAAATCTCCAAAATACATCTCTGAACTCTCTCCTAGAGTCAGAAATTTATGCCAACCTTTTCTTACAAAACAGGGAGGAAAAACTATTATATGTTTTATCTGATAGCTCAGTGAATAGAGGATTAGTGATCAGAGGAAGTCTCTGTTCAACTCTTGACTGTTAGTGAGGGTATTAGATTCGCACTTTTAACTTCCCTCACAGCGAGGTTCTTAAAATGGGATGTTTAGGTGAGACACTTCCAGTTTCTCCTAAGGGATTGAAAACACTGCCCACCAGCAATTCTGTAATAGGAAGAGAATTAAGCGCAACTATTTATCTTAACAGTTAGTGTACTCATCAAGGTTGGGGAAGAACCCAGGTTTCTGTTTGTTCAAATTACTACTTAATTCTAAATCCTGAGGAAGGAAAGCCCTCTGAGACAAACTCTTTGTTTTATCATTATGTTCTCCTGTCACATGACTTGCATCAGTAATTTTTTCCACCAGGCAGTATCAACTCTAGCAAAGAGACTTGCCTGATACATGGGGATAGTTAATTTTGCCAGCTCTCACAGACAGAATTTCATTTGACTATTCGCATGGCAAGCCTGTAGTCACAGTCCTAGGTAACATAAAGTCCTCTTTGTACAAACATGTTAAGTGTCATGGACACACCAGGTTCATCTCATGAGATACTAGCAAACATCTGTTAAGCTTAGTCTATGCTTAAAAGGTTTCCTAATGTAGTAATCTTGACAAAGTCTCTTTAGAATAGATGCTGCTGAAGTTAGCCAAAAAAGTTCAGAGGGCTTCCCCAGACGAAATAAGCTGCAATGACTTCTATGCTCTAAACTGGGCCTACAGTAGAGCCCTCACAAAAGTGCGGCAAAGACTCACAGCCTTTGTGACACCCTAACATATAATAAATATCCTCTGTAGACCTGGTCTGAAGTATGGTTAATCTTATATGATGTCAGGATCTCAAATGAGTGATTACTGGTGAAAGTCGTCTTATCCGAGTTCATGTCTACTGAGTTCAGTACCTTTTCAGGATAAATATACAAATCTAGTATAAGAAGCAGAGTAATTGCTGTTAGGAGAAGTGTAGATTGGGAAAACTGTGCTTCTGCAGCATATGTTTCATTTCCTTCCAGCATAACAGCCTACTCAAGAGAAAGTGTAGTTTTGCTGTTGTAAGTGTGTGTTATGGTATAGGGTTTTTTTAGCACAGTCATATTGGTCAATGATCACACTTCATCACATCCAGGACTGACAGAGAAGTGCTGGTAGAAGCCTGTAGCCTAGTCGTGGTCTCCCAGGAAAGGTCCTGCCCTCAGAAATGTTAACTCTCCTCACAGTGGTCTGAAATGGGCTTATTGCAGTTCTGATTACTAAAACAAAATTCGTATCTTTCTGACAACAGGAGGAGAAAGCATGGCCTGAAGCTGTGCCAGGGGAGGTTTAGGTTGGATCTTAGGAAGCACTTCCTCACAGAAAGAGTGATTAGACACTGGAATGGACTGCCTAGGGGGGTAGTGGAGTCACTATCCCTGGAGGTGTTTAAGGAAAGATTGGATGTGGTGCTTAGTGACAGGGTCTAGAGAGACCTTATTGTGGCCTTTCAGTACTTAAAGGGGCATGTCAGAAAGATGGGGACAGACTTTTGAGCAGGGCCTGTTGTGATAAGACAAGGGGTGATGCTTTTAAACAAAAAGAAGGAGATTTAGACTAGAGAGAAGGAAGACCTTTTTTACACTGAGGGTTGTGAGACCCTGGCACAGGATGCCCAGAAAGGTGGTATCACAGGGTGTCAGGGGTTGGAAGGGACCTTGGAGATCTTCGATTCCAACCCCCAGGTTTTCCCTGGAACTATTCCAGGTGAGGTTGATTGGGGCTCTGCGCAACCTGCTCTGGTTGCAGATGTCCCTGCTTCCTGCAGGAGGGTTGGACTAGATGACCTTGAAGGTTCCCTTCCAACCCAAACCATTCTGCGATTCCGAGGTTTATAAATTCTACCCTCTCTGGAATGAGGTAACATTTCCCAAGCATACAGAAGTAAATCAAACATTTCTTGGCTGTACTGAGGGGAATGCATATTTAATATTATATATTTATATATATAGTATGGTTGAGGGAAAAATTAAGTAGGACAAAATTTGATTTAGTCTATTGTATCTAGGATTTTTTCCACCTGCTAATTCATTTAGAGAAGTATAAAAAACCAGCTTGGGAGTATGGTGAACTAATCAACCAAACTATAGACAAACCAAAGTAAAATAAAGCTAAATCCTTCCCAACAGAATTCTAGATAGCACAATGTGGGAGCATCAACTTTATTTAACTAAAGAATTTTTGTGAATATTTAAATTACTTCTTTGGAACAACAAGCTTTTATTGAACTCTCAACGGCCTTGTGTCTAAAAATACACTCTATCTAGTATTTCTTTCAACTTCTTTTAGACGTCATCAATAGTTTTCTCAGAAGATACTATCACTGTTTGTCCGAAACATACTTGCAAAAATAAACTAAACCCAGAAAAGTTTCTATGGATCTATTTGGATACAAATCTGGATAGTCAGTCTTGCACATATTCAAAATAAACCTCACTAGCTGTACAACAACTTTCTTTGCCAAAATGAAACATCCTAACATTGATAAGCTTTACAGAAAGAGAAACTTATTGCCATATATTACTACCATCATCAGTATTTTAAGAGCACCCTCTAGAGTCACAAAACACTATCTAACCAGGAAAAGCTCTACCTAAAGAAAACAGTATTAACTGAAAAATGGACTGTCAGTTTAGTTCATCAGTATAATGTCAAAGCTGTATGACCACATCTCTGCGAGTGCTTTAAGCCTCAGTAAAGATGAGCAGACTTTGCACAAGTGCTAAAGATAGAACCTATATCATCACTGAAGACTCCATATTTGAGGACTTAAAATACCTTAAGTATTCTGAGCTGACTCATAACTAGGCTGTAAACTTCTCTTAAAACAATGGATGGTTATGAGATCTGAAATGGAAACCCACACAAGACAGCTTTTGTTATTTTCAAAAGAAAACAAGGAATAAACCACGGTAAAGGCCAGGATGAACTAGTTTCTCTGAATTAATTAAATTTGTTTGTTCTTGCTTTTAGTTTGCAGAATACTTTTTAAGAGTTCTGCCGAACCAGCATTTAGTTCACAAGTGGGATGGGAAAAAAAAAAAAAATCTCCATGAAATGCTTATTATATGCATGTACGTTCTTACTGTGTAAACAGTTCTTTCCCATAAAGCATGAGACTGTTCCCCCCTGGAGCTTCAAAGTGAGGAGAAACAGAGTAGTGTGCCTCTGAGATCTTTTTAGAAACCTCTGTTTCATGCAGACCCTTCTACTGCCTCCTGACATAGTAAATCTGACACTGTGGTAGTATAATTTTTTTGTTACTGCAGTGTAAATTTTTTTATAGGCTAAAAGTCTTTCTTCTGTTGCTCATTTGTTTTTTTGTGTTTTGTTTGTTTGTTTGGGGTTTTTTTAATATATACTAGATATACTTTTTCAATTAGGAGAATTTACTATTGTGCTATGGTTACCATCCTTCCAAATGAGTAAAAAAAGTTGCATGTCTGTTTGAAAAAGAAAAAGCAAAGGATTTCCAGATGATTCATACATTTTCCCTTCCATTTCCCTGCTTCAGTCTCCAAGGGTGGTTCAGTTTTAAACATTTTCCCATGTTTAATTTTGAATAACTGTTTATGTCATATTGAACTGAGTAGGACTGAAGAAGGCATTTTGAGTTAAGCACATACTTAAGCAGTTTTTTGCATCGGCCCTGACAAAACAAATCTATAAATGTTGGAAATTCCAGTCCTCTAAACTCTTTATTTCTTAACATGTCTTTCTGCGTTTTGCCTAATTTGCAAAGATACAGATATTTTCTTAAGTTTTCAGTGCATCAGTAGTCAAGATACTGCAGTTGAATCAGGAGCAATGCTTTACCTTTAAAGCAGAAGGATCGATATATTTTTAAGTCAGTTGTTAAAGTTACTTTTACGGGACATTACTGAATGTTTATACTCCGCTAAAATATTGCCTCACAAAACTATTTAAATTGTATTACCTCACCTGATTAAGAAAAGTGGGTAGAGATAAAAACAATCTTAAGAACATTAAAGATAATTCTTTTTTTCTGGTCTTTATTTTCAAGCTACTCAGATGTTTGTCAAGGGCTTGGAAAGGTTAAAATTATTAGAGCCACCAGGTGGTGCTACTACACAACACGATAAAATCATACCAGCCAACATGACAAAATTCGGAGAAAGGTTTTGGATCAGAAAATGCTTTAGACTTCCATAGGCTTGTAAAAGTTTTACAGAATCACAGAATTACTAAGGCTGGAATAGACCTCCAAGATCAAGTCCAGCCTGTGACACAACATCATGACATCAGCTAGACCATGTCACTAAGTGCTATATCCAATCTTTCTTTAAACACCTCCAGGGATGGCGACTCCACCACCTCCCTGGGGAGTCCATTCCAGTGGAGAACCACCCTTTCTATGAGGAAGTGCTTCCTAATAACCAAGACTTTCCATCTTGCTGTGTCTAACATTGAATTCAAGACAGTCAAAACACTCCTTAACATATAACGCTACCTCTCCACCTCTCTTTCCTTGTCTATTCCTTCTAAAGAGCCTGTAGCCATCCATTGCAGCACTCCAACCATGCGAATCATCCCATCGTGTTTTCCTGATGGCAATTATATCATCGTTTCTCTGGTGCACAGTAGCTTCTAACTCATCCTGTTTAATGTCCATGCTACGAGCATTAGCAAACATGCACTTGATCCAAGGTATGGATATCATCTCCAACGTATGGATATCACCTCCAACATCGGTATGTCCCCTCAAGGCTTATCTGTAGTAGTCCTGGGTTTGTCCCCCTTCAATTCAGTTTAAAGCCCTCTCAACAATGGCCACTAACTGCCAAGATCCTTTTCCCATGCTTAGATCAGTGTACCCCATCTCCTACCAGCAGGCTTGGTGTTGTGTATACCGAGCCATGCTCAAAGAACCCAAAGTTGTGTCAGTGGCACCAACCCTGAAGCCAGGTATTAATCTCTGAGATTCTCCAGTTTCTTCCCTCATCATTTCATGTGCCTGGCAGGATGGAAGAGATTACTTGGGCTCCTGAGTCCCAGATTAGTCTCTGCAATACCCTAAATCATTCTTGATTCCCTTCAGACTTTCTGTGGTGATTTCCTCACTACCCACCTGAAAGATCAGTAATGGGTAGTAATCAGAGGGACCTACCATGTTAGATATCTTCTTTGTAAAGTCTCTTACCCAGGCCCCAGGGAGACAGCATACTTTCCTGTGTGTTGGGTCTGGTCAGCAGATAGGGCCCTTCATTCCTCTGAGGAGGGAGTCACCAATGACAACTACTCTTCTCATTCTCTTAATAGAAGAGGTTGTCATACAGGTAGGCCGTTTTGCCTTGGGCTGTTCCTACAACCAAGACGGACTGTAACCTGTGTCATTGTTAGCGTGCCCCTCTACCTCCAGAGCCTCATACCTATTCTGTAATTGTATCTGATGGGCGATTGTAGGAAGGGAAGGGGCGTCACTGCAACTCCAAGCAGGAACATGCTTCCACCTTCCCTCATCTTGCTTGTTATTGTTAGCCTGGTGGCAGGAGGGCAAAGGACTCTTTTTTTTCTTCATGTGTCTCCTGGTGTACCTGCCTCAGGGATGGTAGAGTACGACTCCACCAATCTATCTCCTTCTCAGATTTTCTGATACTTCTTAACCTCTTGATGTCATCCTGTAGCTTAGCCACCATGCAAAGCAGGTCACCTACTTGGTCACACCTTGCACACCTGCTGTTAATGCTGTCGTCCAGTACTGTAGGCTGTGGCATTCCCCACAGCCAAGGACCTGGACAGCCACGTGCCTCCATGGCAGCGTTGTCTGGGTTGCTGCATCCTTTTTAGAAAAGGTTACCACTTTTGCCCGAGTGGACACCATGTCTAACCTGTTTGCCCATGGCTGCTGCACTCTGCACAGTCTCCTTGTGCGCCCCCCACGTGCCCTGCTGGCCTCATGCCAACAAGCAAGCTGGCTGTCTTGCTGATCGCAGCCTGAGCACTTCCTCACTGTTGGTCAAAAGAAAAAGAACAAAGAAAAAGCAATAATCAAGTTATCCATGCATGCCTGTAAGAACAAACCAGGTAATTTTTACATGGGATAGTGATGCCTTTATCTGTGTTCTAAAAGTTACCTGGTTCTGAACCTGAGAATGTATTTAACATTTCACCTCTCTACTGAAATAATTATATTTCAGTGGGAATTAGGAGCCTAAATTCTCTATTGGATATTGGTCTTTGTGTTCATCAGACACACATATGTTTTCAAGAAAATTGAACGTAAGATGTAATGTCTGCAAATCCTCATGTGACTACAAGGATTAGTTGATACATTAAACTAAAAACTTTGTCCTGTTATATTTTTGATCAACAGTGCATTTTAAAACATGAAAATCTTAATTTTGTTCTTACGTGCTGTCTTCCTTTGTACACTAGGTATGTGTTAAATTGCCTGCATGCCCTAAACCAAGATAATCTTTGATAGACATTGTAAAAGAAAACTACTTAAAGGTAAAACAAGATTTGAAATTAATACTTCTGAGAGAGGCTGAATATATTCTGTCACTAGGATGTGATCTTTGGATGTCAATCTTAAGAATTTAGACCTTAATTTTACAAATATTTATGTGTTAGGTTAAATTTCAAATGCATCACAAATTATTACATTTACTTAACATTACACATACGCATGTTATTTCAGGATGAGAGACAGAATTGTTAAATTACTCAAAGTATCTGCATTATCTTGCCAAGATACATGTTTTTAGTTACAGCATAGCAGATTCTGTACACTTCTTTTTTGTGATTTAAATCTTTCGTCTACTTAGATTGTAAAGCATTTGTCGTATGGATCTATAACCACTTGGAGCTCTACAATACCTAGTACAATGTCCCAGTACTGAGGGCATTATTATATAACAGATAAGAGCAATAGTTGTTAAGAGCTGCATGCTTAAAGAGCACAGGAGCCATTTAATTTACTATATTACTATTTCTACAATAAATTAATCAATGTTTAAGTTTGCAAACGATGCACCCTTTAAACTTTCTTTAATAAATACACTGACAACACCAACAAATTACTAATTTTACATATTTGTTCAAAATAGTGAATCAGTCTATGCTACTCCCAAAAAACCAGTTTGTTCCTGCAGTATGGGCGCAGCTGAATCCTAGCAGGCTGGACTTGGTGAAGAGGAGCTATGTAGACCACACCAAAGCAGGTAAGAATTACAGTGTTTTCTGGAACTTTAATGTAGATGCCCTTGGTAGTACCTAGGACTTCTGCATGCTTTTCTTAGAAAAAATGCTTTTGTCATTGTTAGGGTTACTTGAGTAAGTCTAGTGGGAGCACGACTGTCATTAAAGTGAAGGAAGAAATGTGGATATAGGGAAAAGTTGTCCAAGAATAAGAATGGGAGGTCAGAAAGTATTGTGGTGGCTAGATAAATAGTGTCCAAAATTTTCAATTAGATTTCATATCAGTACTAATTATTCACTTAGTGACTAGACTATGTATTATTTGTTAAATGAATATTGAAACTATTATGTGTAATCAAACTTTGTGTTGTGTGCATTTTCCCCCAAATGGCTTTTAAAGTCAATGGTATTTTCTCTTCATCTCACCATGCACCTTTGAATATTTTATTTCATTCTTGATTTAAGTAAGTTTAACAATTGTACAGTCTTATATTCAGTATAAACTTAAGCTAACTAAAATGAAATTAAATTTTATAGGACACAAGTTACAGTTCAAATCCAAATCTCCTAACTTTTTCCTTACCATGGATTACCTAACATAAAACTGGGTATTTTCTCCTGTTGAAGACATCTGAAAACATTAATCGCTTGCTCTATAATTTCATCTGTCATTGTATACATTTTAGTTACCACATCTTATTCTCTTGCAGTGTAAATGTGTTCTTGAATAGCTACACTCATGGTTGGGATTATTCAGGCTTTTAAAAAATATTGTTACACATCTTTCCTCATTGCATGCTTGGGTTAGAGATAGAGGGAACCCAGTATCAATGGTACCCTGTGTGGTTGACAGATGTGTATGGGAGGATAGAGAAATTGGACAATAAGAGATGGCAGCTGTACAAGGCAGGGGCTAACCTCAAAAAAGAAAAGGGGGGAGAGGAAGGAAATGAGAAAGGAAGGAGGGAAGGAGGAAAGACCACCGTGAAAACAGGGGTGGGGGAGGAAGGTGGAAAATTAAAGGCCTCACTTTCTGGTTAGTTGTCTTTTGGGGTAAAACCAGGGGTCATGTATTAAAAAGCATCTGGTAAGACTGTAAAAATAAATTTCTGCAAATAACCCAAACCCTCCTCTGAAAGTAAATTTACACCACTGTAAATTCAGTATTTAAAATAGAACTGTTCCTTGGTGTTCTATGATAGCCAAAGTGGTCTGATTTTTATAGAAGGGTATTTTCTCATGTTCATATAACTCAAAAGTGCTTTGTTAAATTTGTTAAAATGGTTGAGATACAATTTTACAGATAGAATTTTGGAGCCGACTCTCTAAACATTTTGCTTAAGATAAAATGTTCTGATAATACAAGTCAGTGAAAATAATGGTAGAGACTAAAACAAAGATTTGAATTTTGAAGACTGTTTCTTGAAATAAGAAACAGATAAAAATGTTTATTCAACAACTTAGCAAATACAGTAATGACAGATAATTCTGTTTTCTTAAGCAACTAATAGTCTTTTATAATAATTTGAGAAAATTTGCAATATATATTGTAAAGGATGAGACGGAAGCAATGTTTTAAAGTAGCTATATACTGTGAGAAAGACTATTCCTTTTCTTCCCTTTCCACTGTCATTATTGGATCAGATCCTTTCCTGCAAGGAAATCAGGGGACTATAATAAAGTGTCAAAATTAACTTCAGTATGTAGTTGAATAGAAAGAGAGAGAGATGAGTCTTGCTAGAGCCAAGCTTTTGGTACAGTCTGACTCAATGCAAAAGGAGAGTCGAATTTAGGGAGTGCTATTGAGTACCTGAGGTGTGCCAGAGTAGCTAGCAGCTGGAATTAATCTACAGCACAAGCTGCTAGGGCATTACTGTTTGTTTTTACTTCAGCTGCATACTCCATTTTGTATCGTATTTCATAACTGCCTGATAATAGGCTGCCTGGACAGAGAGACATTAATCATAGTGTCGAGCCAGTTTTGTAAACAAGGACCAAAGCCTCCATTTAAAGGAGAGGAAGAGAAAAGTAAGTGGATGCAGGGTGGGAAAGGAAATGGTAGACTGCACTGAGATGGTATCTGTGTATGACCCAGCCCTGTCTTCAGTGCAGTTTTAGTGTATCGCTGTGTTTATATACATTCCTTAAAAAAATTCATACCTCACTAGACGATCTTGTACTTTGAAGTATTCCATCTGGACTATGTCTCTTATAAGGTGAACAAAGTCTTAATGTTTGTAGCATTATACCAAGTACTTTCAAAACTCATGTTCAGAATAAAAGATCTGTAAGAAACTGACAAAATGTTTGATTTAAACTACAGCTTTAATGAAAATTTAAAGGTTCAAAATAAACTATCCTCAAAAGCTCATTAAGTTTAGGAAAGAGCTGTGAGCCAAAATCCAGTCAAAGCTCTCCTTTTTCTCTCTCTCACTTTTTTTTTTGTTGTTGTTCCCTTTAATACCAAAAATAAATAAAGAAAAGAAAAAAGAAAAAAAAAAAGAAAAAGAAAAAATGCTTTGTCCTAATTATCATATGAAACAATTTTTCTGAAACTCAATACAGAGCAAGGAAACAGTTTCCTAAGCAGTGTAATGTTTGTCATGACAGACAGCAACTGAATTGTCACCTGAGCTGGTATCTAACA
>JANHGN010025546.1:0-12714 GCA_024605025.1 Megaceryle maxima | reverse complement strand
ATATATATAATAATTTTCATGGTTATAAAAACAGATGTTGAAATTTTGGAAATCAGTTTTTGGAGGGTCATTTCTAATTACGTTTTTCCGAAAAAAAATGGTGGATTCATACACTTGTTTAGTATATGCATTTGTATGAATCAGGATTTTATTTGCAGACTGAGAGGGTCCAGAGATTCAGGGAACTACCAACAGCTGAATGTCAAAACCAGTTTCTGGTTAAATGTTATCCTTGGTTGTCTTCAGGAACACAGACTTTCCAGCCAATATTTTTTCTACAGTTTTTCTGTTTTGTACATCATGTTTTCCTTATCCTTCCCTAGACATGGCAAAAAATGGGCTCTATTTTATAAGCATGATAGTCAGCAGTTCCTAGAAACATGAATATTTATTTTAAAAAGGAAAATATTGCAAGTGAATGATTAAAAATTCTGCTTTGTGATGTTAATAAGATTTCTGTTAGTAGCTGAACCTTGTGGCTTTGTTTGGTGTGTTTTTTGTTTGTGTGTTTGTTTTGTTTTGTTTTGTTTTATTTTTATTGCCCGTGGTGTTATAACTCAGCTAAAATTCAGAAACACAGCTAGAGTGTTATTTCTTTGGCGTATTGCTTTGGACCTTTGGGGTATGATATAAGGCACAGAGCATTCAGTGTGCTGCAGAAGATTACTGCTTATTGAATAACCAGGGGAAATAGATTTAGAATGGATTCAATGAGGGGAATGATGGTCAGAAAAATATTCTGACTAAACAGTTTTTCATTGGCAAATATCATATCGCTATAACCCTGGGCTGCATTAACTGTGATAACACTAGCAAAGAGTTTCTGGTCACCTACCCCTGCCTGTACTAACCAACAGCCCAGTGCTTAAAGGTGGGCAAGAAGCCTAATTCTCCAAAGGGACACCTCAGCCTTTTTGTCATGGGGTCTCACTTTCCTGAATAGAAGTTGTTCTTGTTTGTACAAATAAATACCTTATTAATGTCTATAATATCTCCTACATTACTGGTCAGTTTGTCTCTGTGATGCCTTTGAAGGTGTATGGACCCCTGGCACTGTGTATGTGGACAGTACCACTCTTGCTGGAAGGTCACTTAGTTTTGTGTGTGCCTGATGTGGAGCTTGGGCATCTCCATCTCCAGAGGCTGTTGCCTGTCTGAGATCTGGACTAGGGCAGATTTGGACCTATACATCATCTTGTGTTGAGATATGGTGTCTGCCTCCCAGAGCAGAACGGTTTAGCCTTAGGTCAGGCACCTGATCTCCTTATGATTCATGTAGGACATGCTGGTGCCCCAAATTGGTTTTTACGGAGATCATGACATAAACTGTGACTGAAGATGGTGAATGCCTGTGCTAGCAAACAGCCTCGCCTCTTTCCACTTATCGACATCCTTTGTCAGCCTGATACCACCTATAGTAAATCAGGATATATAACTCTAAATGGCTTCCTGAGTGCATGTTTTGCCTTGGAAAAGCTGGCCCATTCTAATTTTTGGGTACCAGCTACCAGGGAAGATGGTGACAGGGATGTTGGGAGGACCCCACAGTGAGAACCAATGCCCAGGGAGTAGGGTATTCTGTCTTCATCCATGCACTGCTCACCCCTAGAAAGGCTGCACACATCAGTTACATCTCTGCATGCAAGTGGGTGAGCAGAAGGACACTCTTCACCTCTCTGCAGTGTTGGGTGGGCACTATGAGGACTTCACTGCTCCATGTAGAGCTTTTTTTTTGTGTCTGGCTTCAATAGTATGTTGGTCAATGTATTACCTACACTACTGGTGTAAAGCTGTGCTGTGCTTGGCTTGCCTTCTGTTCTTGTGGGGAGGGCGTTTCCCCTTCATTCAGCTGGAGGTTTGTTTTTTTCAGTTCTGTGCATTTGCCATCTGAGTCCTAAATGACAGCACAGAGAAACATGAGCCTCTAAATGATAGAGCAGCCAAATCCAACTGGTTCATGCTAAAGCTGCCATCAGTTTGTCTCCAGATGCAAAATGGGGACAGTTTTGATTTCTAATACTGATACCATAGGAGTGTCAGTTCCCGCCTTCAACAAGAAACCTGTTGGAAAGACCTCTCTCTGCACTGCTTTTAGCAAATCTCTTTTTACAAATCTCTCTCTCTTCCCCCCTGCCGCCCCCCCCATATGGGAAGAGTTTATTCCCATGGGTGTTTCTCCAAATTGCAGTACACCAAAAAGTGAGCTGTTGGCAGAGGCTGGCTGTGAACTCCGCAGCTGTCCAGCAAAACCGTCAGAGCAGTGGATATGAACATCAATAAAGCAGCCCTGGTTTACTGCTGCTGGGACTCTGGTCCAGCCTCTATAACATTTTGCCTGGTGGGTAGTGCGGGCAAAGTAATACCACAAGGAATGAATCACAACTGGATCCCAGCTTTTAAATTCAGGGGATGGGGGGTATATTTGCACTTCATTAGTGTTAAGTTTGCCATTTCCAAGGATTGGGAAGAAAAATCTCTTCCCTCTTTGCTAGAATATAGAGTGGTGTTTACTTTCTCATTTTGAAATTTTCCCATCTTGTGTAACAGCTGTGCTAGGGCAGGACTCGCTCTCAGCTGAACTGCTGCTTTTTTCCTTTGGCCTTTGTTAAAATTTCTGATAAATAACAGACTGTCTACAGCTGTTCAAATGATGTTGCTTTTTCTAAGTGTCACTTCGGTGTTCATTCCCACCAATGTGGGCTTTGCTTTAGAAGGTAAATAAGGGAGAAATAGGGCTTGCTGTCGAGTAAAATTGAACATGTGGGCAGTGGGAAAAGAATCTGAAATGTGAATTGCCCAAGCCTACAGAAGCCATCCACCTCCGGCTGTGATGGAGACACTGTGGCATCTTGGCAGCAGTGCTGTGTGCAATTTTCTTTAAATAACTAGTGGGGTTTTTGTTTGCTGCAGTTGGTGCTATTTCTTCACATTTTCTCATCTGAAGGTAATCTGCTTCTAAAAAGTGATTAGTGCAATTTGTATATGGAAGGCTCCACTGGGCTTTGAATTTTTGCAGTGACATTAGCTATGCTGGTGCTATTGGTCTCACCACTGTAATAAATAGTGAGAAGATAATATATGTGACTAATTTATTGTTATAAAGATAACTTTATATAATTTACATTAATCCATGATTTAATTTATCTAGAGACTTTCTCTAAAAACTTTACAAAATCACAGTTCTGGAATAAAAGGATTTTATGAGAGAGGACTGAAGTTTTTCTTTTTCACACACCATATCTCTCCTTTCTGCAGCAGTAGTTCTTTCATTTTTTTTGCTCTTAATCCTTGTGTACAGATCCCTCTAAGAAGCTGAAGGGCAGAATTTGGTCTGGATTTGAAAAGCAGATGAAAAATTTAGAAGAAAAAATATGAGTGCAAAGTTTTATCTGTGCTTGAGATTAGAAATTGAATTTTTATAATAATATTTGGGTAAGGTTAATATGCAGATGAGTTCGGTTTATTTCCTGTTACAAACTGCTTATAAAGACAAAAATATATAAATTATAAATCCAAAAGAGAGAAAAGGGAATGAACTGAAGTAACTCAACTCTGTCCTTTCCACAGCTGAGGACACAAAGTAATAATTGTTGCTTAGCTAAATTATCACACAAAAGAACAGCAAGTCATTCATTTTCACATGAAAAAGCACAGAAATAGGGTCTCTGTAAGACTGATTGGAAGGTTTAAGATGAGAATGTCATTGTTAAGGTTTCCCTTTAAAAGTGTTAGGTCTGCTTAGGCTGAAATTGTTCCTGCTTTTGCACAAGTATAAACCTGTAGCAATTGAATAAACGGAGAGTCAGTGCCATGGTTTAAACAACTTTATGACAACTATGATAGGCAAGATCCTCAGCTCTTCTGTTTTTTTTTTTTTTTTTTTTAACTTTTCTCAAGGTTATTGGGGTTGAAACACTTTACATCATAAATAAGCAAATAATTTTTGTTCCAATATAGTACCAGCACTTGCTGAAAGATGACAAATCCAATGACCCTGTAATTCCCTGGCTGACTCTTTAAATAAAGGACGCTGGCTAGCAGCAGTGCTGCAAGGCAGATAGATGTCATTCCGTTGGAAGGTATCAAATTCTGGTGCTTTTGGAAAGAAGCTGGGTTTGTCACTTACAGGGAAATCTCAAAAAGGAACATGAGAATTTTATGAGAGTGTGTTTCAGGTTTGCTCAACATTTTGATGCAACTGTAAATCACTTGTAAGTAAGCTGAGATGAATTAAATGTTCATAATTACAAGCTGCTAGCCAACCTTTGTACTGTTTTTGCCCAATACTGCTTAAATTACTACAGCATATTTTATAGACAAAAAAAAAAAAAAAAAAAAGTGACTAATTAATACCTGCAACATCACTATACTCATGTAGGAATAACAGTGAGAAGGAGCCAAACTAACTTTGTTGGTTGAATAGGATAATTATTTATTGGATTAGAGGTGGGGATCCCACTTAATATATGGGTGATCAGCCATTCCAGGCACTTTTCAGCAGCTCGGTAGAGAGGCCAGGGACTAAATGGAGGTAGAGGTTGAACTATTCTCCAGTTCCCTAACATGGCTTCTTCTCGTGAGGGTTATGTGCAAAATTGTGACTAATGAGAAATGTATGTCCTGCTGGAGCACAGCTGCCTGTGTTTGCTGGATGAGTGAAGACCTGCAGGCCACTTTTCAGTTGCAAGTGTTTTAATGGTGATAAACACTAGCTTTTTATCAGATTTTCAAGCAGCATCAAAAATACACATGCAAATTGCTGATCTTGGTTGATCTCAGGACCTATTTTTCCTGTGACAGCTGGGGCCATCTTAGAAGAAGGCGATGATAACAATGTGATAAAAGCATTTTTCTAGACCTTTGTAGTTGGTGAGAGAGGATGTTCAGTTTACCCCAGATAGTAGCCATAACCTGTAAACAGCAAGGCTCTTATGTGCTATTTTCTGAAGCGTGGTTCGGGGAGGCTGACCACTAGCTGCTGCTATTAGCAGTGGAACAGCCACACTCTGAACGTTGGACAGATACACATCTAGGTCAATGCTGCCAGGAGCCAAAAGTGTGTGGCTGCAGCCACTCAGTGAATGTATCTTTATCACTGCCATTGTGCATTTCTAACTGTTGTACAGAGGCCTACATCTGATAGGAACAAGATTTTTGATTTAATATCTAAATGCCTTTGAAACTGGGCCTTCATATGAGAGAGAAACTAGGGTTCTTCACTTTGTTTGTGCAAAAGGTTACTTGGAGAACTGGAAGATTTTCTAGGTTCATAGCGTCACTTAATCATTAGCTTTATTAGCTGGCACAGCAATATTGTTAACCACGGTAGCTTATGCTCTGGCGTGAAAGCAGCAACGAATCCAGGAATACCAGCACTGGTAGAAGTCAGGTAGGGCTTTGCTCTCTCAAATCTAGTGTTGTGTGGGTTTTTGCCTTGGACCGGCTGGTGAGAATTTTAAAAGTGGAGGTTGTAGTCAGTGTTATGGTTATGATATATTGTACTTTCATTGCCATGTGTTTGTAATGAAAGGTGGCTTTTATATACCTACAATTGGAAAGCATTAATTCCTGACGTGTACCATCTGGATACAAATATTATATCTGGAGAATGTGTTTTTCACAAAAAATTGCCTTTTTATAATAGGTACAATAAATAGAGAAGATCTACCCAGGCAGGTAGTCCTTTGCTTTTTCACAAAGGAATTCTACCTTTTTTAAAAAAAATATATTTACTTGTGTGGTAAACTGAAATGCCAAAAGCAGGATTTCTATATCCAGAATTAGAACTCAGGGGTTCCTAATTACCATTCTTTTTCACATCAATTGTTTTTTAAAACATCTTTTAAGAATCCTGTTAACAACAACAAAAAGGACACGAGACCTAATCCTCCTCCCAGCCTTTATGTGTAGAAGAAAACTTGCAAAAACACTTTATGCAGTGTGTATGAAAAGTGAATGATTTTTATTTTTAATCATAGTATTTTACTTCCCTGAAATTTGTCTTCTCTCTTGGAGGTTCAAGAAAAGAGGATCTGTAACCCTTCTGGTAGCATTATTTGTAATCTCTTCTAAATTTTCTTTAATTACAAATGTCTTGGATGCATTGTTTGAAGGCTTTATTGGAATGACACAGTCAATTAAATTATGAATATTTGGGCTTGTGCCATATCCCAGTACTTTCTTACCTATTTTTCCATGCACATAACATTCCTAATAACTTCCTATGCCATCATATTCTCTGCTTTCCACAGCAGAATAGACTTTCCTTACCTCTTTCAATTTCAGTAGTAAGCAGAACATGCTAAAAACGTAGGTGTGTGTGCATGTGCCTGTGTGGCATCCGGTGTTTACACTTTTAGTGGACATTTCAGTCTCAGCCTTTTCCATCCCCAATGCTTTATGTGGTCAGCTGTGGCTCTGCAAACCTGGCCAGCGCCCTGTGGGAAGGCATGAATAGCCCTTGTTGTGCTAGCACACCTGTGTTCTCTGCACAGCTGTTTGGTTCACAACAGGGTTGCTGTTAGCAGTTATGAAACATTTTCACACCACCCACCCACTATCCACTGGTTTATAACATTTGCTGGCACTTCTGTCAGGCTTGAACTTCTTTTTTTTAATTTAAAGGACACCAGGATACTTTATGGATAGGGATAACAAGCCAAATTGGGTAACACCTTATTAAAAATATTCCCTTTCTCCTGTGTCAAAGATTACTGTTTTTACTGTCTGTGGTAAATCTGCAACTATAAGAAAAAGTGATTCTATTTATTTAACTTGTTGGTTTTTTTTTTCCCTAGTTATCAGCCAGTTTTGTGCTGGCCAGAATTTAAACAATCTGGAACATTATTTTGGGTTTTTTTTCTATATATTGTTAGAGATGCAAGTCACCCATATGTTCTGCATTTTATCTGTATGTTATAATATGAAGTTAAGACACAGAGCAATAGAAGGCTATCCATATAGCTAGCTTTTTAAACCACCAAATATGGTTTGATGGATAACTCAACTCTTTTGAAAAGAAGATGGCTAAAACCTCACTTTTCTGCTAGTCTGGATGACGTCAAGTCACCAAAACAGAAAACTGAGCTGAAAGAAAAAAATACAAAATGAGGAGGTAAAGTGAAGCAGGTGCTCCATATGGAGGGTAAAAAAGACAAATTAACTTAATGTAAAAACTGCTTCATTTCTATAAGAGAATGCTATTTAAATTCATAGACTAGGAAGACAGCTGAACTCTTCTGTGTAGTTTTATCAGCTGTGTTTTGTATCTCTCCATGACACAGTATGTGGCTCTTTTCTGAAAGCAGGACAATGTGTTTTGACAGCCTTTGGCAGTGAGAGCAACAGTGAGAAAAGCAAACGAAAGTGATTCAAATTAACACAAGCTGGCTGTTGTGAAGCTGGACCATCCAAAGCATTTCTCATGAATAGAGAACATCAGATATTGTAAGATGCGACACAGCCAACTGGGTTAGAAATGACAAGAAAGGGCTGCTGCTAACACTGCCCTCCATGCTATCACCTACAGAAAACATGGGTTGTCTTTGGGGAGGTACAGGGGCATTTAGCTCTAGTCCTGTTTGACAATGTGAACAAATCCCACCCATACTGAGTTCCATTTAGGACATGCAGGGAAAACAGCATCAAGCAGAAAAGCAAAGCTCAATTAAAATTGCTTTAGGTAACCTTGACCATTTCTGTAGGGGATAGCTTTCATGGGAAGTTGTTCTTCTGGATCACACATGGATGTGTGTTTATTTTGCCATAATGTGACTGCTGACAGCTTTTGTTTTTTAAACACTTTATTGATTGAGAATGATTGACAATTTATTATATCTTACTAGTTTTCTAAAGTCTTTCTAATTCAAAAGAGAGGCAAATGTCTTTGGTAACCTTATAATTAAGGATTTTTTGTTGATGCTAGAGCAATCTCCATGAGGTCTAGTCCTGCTCACTTGACTCACAGATGACTGGTTTGAGGAGTTCAAAACAGTCCAGAAATGAATACCCTTAAAAGTACACCAAAGCTGAAAAATCTGATTTTTGCCATTCACTTCCTCTTCTAGTCTTGCATGACAATCTTTTCCTTTCATATTCCTTTGCTGCTGGTAAGAACATATTAATTTCTGAGGGGTAGAGTGCTGTGGCCCATCTCTCTGTTTTGCATGCCACAAAGTTACTTTCTCTCATGTTTGAACTTCTGAAGAATCTTCCTTTTACTTAAGACCCTTTCATTTTGCTTCTCTCCTCAGTGGCTTCTTCCATCTCATCATCAAATGAATCTTCAGAAAAATTCAAAGTATCTGTTGTTTTCTTCTCCTTCCCACACCTGCCCACGTTTGACTTTTTCTTTCATACCCAGTGCCTTCCCACTTTCATTCCCAGCTGGAAGACCTCCTCTTCTCATTGTAATAAAATCTTTTTGTTTTCCCCTTAGGAGTTATGAGAAGGACTGGAACCCTTCTACTGCTATTTCAGTCCCCCATAAGCCATAATAGATTTTACCTCCACTGTGCCCTGTGAAGCAAAGAATTGTTGAAGATGCAAGAAATTAAGTGATTTGCCCAAGGTCATAAAGAAAGTGAATGGGTAAATTAAGCCCAAACCTTGTGGATCTTAATCCTAGCTGTGGAGGCTGCAATAGCAATGGTGAGGAGGGTAGAAAGTCCAGGCAGATGATTTGTATTCCTTACTTATGGCCAAATGTGACACAAATAGAGGCACCCTGTTCCTGACGAGGAGAGGCGGGAGAGGGGGACATAATTCATGCTATTCAGATTCTGCTATTTAGCATTTGTCGATCTCTAATGGGATATTTGTAAAGTATAATATTTTCTAACAGCTGTAAGGACAAGAGAGCCTAAAATTTCTCCCTACACATAATATCCATGAAATTGCATTGAATATTGTAATGATGTGTTATGCTGCCATTAGCTCCCTGTGAATACCTAATTTGGAAGGTTAATAGAATTGACAAATGTGTATACTGTACACGCATTGTCAGTACTAGTTAATGGCAACTCTCACATTTTTATTTGGAAAATTATATAAAACTGAAAGTGACAATTATTGTAACTTCAATCTTTTTTGGAATCTAGCACAGTGTGCAGTTTATTTAAATACGGCTGTATGCGTTTTAAATTTGTATACCATCATATGAAGTCCTCTGCTCATCATGTGATTATATACTTAATTTTTGTATGAATGAATGCAAGTATTGTAGTCTTTTATAGCATATTGGGCCAATCTTTTGGTTTTTGTGTGTATCCCACACTAAAATACCGTAAGTCCTTGTCTTCCTGTTGGCTCAACAGTGCTTGATTACAAAACTGGTGCCAGTTCATTCGAAGAGACATCACACATCCAGAATGAATTCCCCCAGGCAAGGAAAGTATGCTAGAGTACACTCTGGTATTTTCTGTAGATGGTTGAATATCATAAAAGGTCACCTGCAGCTGCTACTGCTTTCATGTATGAATTTGACGAGATCCTTGAAGTTTGGCCCCTAAATATTTCTGTGGCTCTAGAAAGTACTTCTTTAGGTCAGGGTCACATTTTTAGGTCTAAAGAGTTTGACTTGAGAGCTTTTGGTATATACCTGTTTGATTAGACAGAGCTTTGCATTGTGAATGATCCCATATCATCTCGGGGATCTCAGAATCATCTGCTAGGAAGTGAGGAGACATTACAATGAAACTTTGTGACACACAGCAGCACAGATGGTGTAGAAGATTCATCTGAGTCTTACAAACTGGAAAAGAGTGGATGGATGGAGTGAGAGCTGCACAGTCCACTTTCCCTGTTACTTAAGTTTTGGGCATCTCTTCAACTCCTTATGGAGTTTCTTTTGAGAGAGCAGGTGTCACCAAGGAGGGATGCTGCCTGAGGAAACCATATATGTCACTTCCAAGAACAAAGCAGTCTTTTAAACCCAGAGCTATACTGAGCCTGTGAGTCATACATCTTTAGATCAATAACCAAAATGTTTTTGTGTGTGGGGGCAGCCCCAAACAGAGTGACTCAGCGCCGGCAGTTCCGCATTCAGCATGCTTCTGTGCAGGATCTGGTTTCAGATGACTGATTGCGGGAGTGGGGCAGGGTGATGTGTGGAGGCTGAGGCACCTCTTGTGGGTACAGCAGAGAGGAGTTTTCTTTTTTGATACTCAGCACACCTGCCTCTCATTCAGCTTCATGCAGGAACTGTGTTCTCAGGCTGCCCAAGATGCTGCCTGCAAAACAGCAGTTTGTCTGGCTGTCTCTCGCATTTTTTGTAAGGTGACTTGGAAATGGTGAGGTTTAAGATATACTTAGGCTTTGATTCTGTTGTGGGTTTTTTCCCTTTTGTTATGTTGTATTAAGAAATACATGGCAGAATCTGGTGGAAGAATACATCTATTCAGGTCCTTTGTCACGGATGCCACAGATTCCAATGATCTAAAACACTGAATAGCGATCAAATGCTTGTCCCTCTCACACTTGACAACAGGGACTCTTTCTGCTCTTGCTCCAGTCCTGGTGGCCATGTCACATCAGATTTATGGTAATCCCTGGCATAAACTGGGGTCCATCAATTGGCTCATAAACCTCTACCCTAAAAGCACAGATCACACTTCAATCTTTGCATCAGGTGTGATTGTCAATGTATACATTGATTTGAAATAGGAAATTTGGAACTTGGAAAAGCTTCACAGAGATTTGTCTTGTTAAGTGGGAGTGTTTTGTTCCTCTGTGGATTAATGATTTACTGATAGCTCAGTAAAGGATAAGGCATGGCTGCAGCTGGCCTATTGAAGGAACACTGCATTTGAAGAAGTTAGGCTGATTAATAGTCCAGGGAGAGGACACTTGAAGCCAGCTCCTGAATGGAGGAGGGGAGATGAATTTGAATGAACCTTCATGCAAAACTCCAACAAGGAGTACAGCGTTGTAAGTTAGCCTTTTTCCTTGGCTGCAGGTTCCCTCCTGTGAATGTATATTTAGGATGGAGAATGTACACCATCTCTGAGACCCTGGCCATGTGGATCAGGTGTGGTTTAGATCCTGTTTGGCAGATACAAAGAAAGACAGGGAAAAAGAGAGTAGTGGGCCTTTTGGACTTGGTTTTAGATAAAGCATTCTTTCCTTTTTATCAGCTATATGTTATAAATCTCTGCAACTGTGTTGCTTAGTTTGGATTCAATAAATAAGTAATTTTCCTTGCTTTTGACTTAACTTGTCTTGTGCTGAAGATGATTTCTAATGATGACTAGCATAAAAAACCTACCCTGAAAAATGGTATATAGGCACAGTGTAGTAACAACTAAGTCCCCAACACATTGCTCCATGATATCCCATGATCAACAGAAATGGCCATCTCCGAGTGGAACACTGTGGGAGCTGTATTAATGTAGAATTTTTGATGGTCCAGCACAAGGCGGAAGGTCTTGTGCACACACAAAACATACTGATCTTCCAGGTTCAGATTCCTTTGTAGGGCTATTGGAAAGCACATAAAAAGCAGGTAAAATGCTTTAGCTTTCCTTTGAAAGATCTGCCTTTTGTATATTGAAAGATATTTGGCATATGAAGTCTTCCATTTATTTTTTTTTTTCTGACCAATTTGCATCTGGACTCTATGTTTGCAGGAGGGAGATAGATAAGACTGCTGTTGCTGAATCAGATTTACTTCAAGGTCAGGAACTAATGAAATGGGAGTAACTTGGAGAAAGAAAGTAATTTTAAGGAAATATTTAAAGTTAAATGATTTTTCCTCAAGAAAGATAATAGGACCATCAAATTTTTGGAGCTTTTTACTGTTTCAAGCAGCAGAAGAAAATTAATGGTGAGTTGCCTTGAGAGAAGATGCTGCCAGGGAACCATTACTGGGGCCCTAGAGCAACAGGAGGCTCCCTGGGCTGGGAGTGAACAAGCTCCATAATCAAGGGCCTGTCCACCACCCCCAGCAGGGGTTTCTTCTAGGAAGTTTATTCCCACCCTGAGGGTAGTAGGTGTGGAGCACTGACTCCTCAAAGAACACTTACTTTGTCGACAGCTAAGGTGCTACCACAGGAAGGAAGCCTCTCTAGAAGAGCAATGCCTTGCATTTCACAGAAAAAAATAAATGTTGAAAATCTGACTACAAACACAGGGTGGATAACTGGTGGATGGTGGGCAGTAGGAAAAAATGAAACAGAGTAACATAACAGAAAGCTCTTCTGATATCTGTGGAACATAACAGAATTCCCTGCTATCAAGCACATGTGAATAATTATTGATTCCTTATGATTAATTTCAACATCCAGTGAAAAAAACTCCCACTGACTTCAAGAGGTGCTGAACTGAGCTCAGAGAAAGAAAAAAAGCCCACACTGGTCATTTATTAGGCAGCATAATTTGGAGAATGAAAGTCTCATTTATTTTCTTATAAAAAAGACAAGGTATAAGATACAGAGAACCTTGTTATACATAGCCTTTTCCTATCTTGAGATGCATCATTTGGGAATGTGTGATACCTGAGGTGTGGGAAATGGTGCTACATCAGAAGCAGAAGCGGCGAAAGTTAGAGTTCACAGTTCTGGGAAGGGTGATTACTCTGTTCCTTCTTGAATGCATTTGTTTAATCTGTGAAAATCACCATCTTTTCATAAAATGTCTATTCTATAAAAAAAAAAAAAAAAAAAAAAAAAAAAAAAGAAGCGGTACCATTTCTCTGAATGAATTTCGTAAAAGATATAG